>JAFIRS010006252.1:0-40585 GCA_018342105.1 Gonioctena quinquepunctata | reverse complement strand
AAAGGTTTTCCCCAAAAAAATATAAAAATTTCCTTGTTTTACCAGAGAAAAAATATAGTTTTTAAAGCAAAATCTATAAATTAGAAAAAAAATCTACTTTTTTATAGAAAATATTTAAAGGTTCCAGTGCAAAATATCATTTTAAAGCAAGTCCCAAGGAAAATATGCGTTAACCAAAATACTCTAGTAAAGCTAAAAAAAAATTAGGGTTTCGAACCAAGATAATAGTCAGGTAAAATACCTTCAGCCAAGAAAAGGGGAGAGAACACGCTTTCAGTGAGCACGACTCTCTTAAAAAAAGAAAAAAGTGAAATAATTCTTTTTTAAAAGAATTTCCAGAAAAAACCCGAAGAGGGAGCCCACACGTTTTTCGGGGGCACGACTCTCTTAGAAAAAGATAATGTTAAATATTCTTTTAATTGAAGAATTTTTTTAAAGATAACTGAAGAGGGAGCCCTACGCTTTCAGTGGGCACAACTCTTTAGAAAAGATAATTTTAAAATAGGGCGGAATTCCCTTTTCAAATCGATAAACAGGTAATTCTCAAAATTAGAATGAACCCCCCTGCTCTTGGGCAAGGTAAACTGAAGTGAATTGACTCTGCAACGTCAAAATCAAATAAGCTACACTGGGAATTAAATGGAGTAATAGATATAAAAATTTTTTAAAACGGAAATCAACTTTACGCTTGGGGATATATTGAATCGAATCGGTGTTCGGACCGTTAGGCCCAAAAGGGGCAACTCTCTTGGCAATTTTTCTCAAGAAAAAAAAAAATTACCTCAAAAACATATAGTTATGAAATAAAGAAATTGCTTACCAGAGGCCGCCCTTAGTCACGTCCCAACAATGGGAATTCGGCCTTCACTTCAACCCGGAACCCTTTGGGAAGAATCCACTGGTAGTATGAGGGGAGTAAGCTCTAGTCTTTCAGTTACCAATTTTGGTACCTAAAAAGGAAAAAGCTAGAACTGATTTAAGAAAAAAATCATTTCCCCAATATTCGAACAGATGTTACGTTAGCCACAATATGTACTATGAATGCTTTGTCAAAATGGCCGAAATATCTATATTTAACCTTCAAAATTACCGGGTATATCCAAAATTCTAATTTTTAAAAGCAAAGGAAAAAAGAAAATCAATCAGCTACAACATTAATTGAAGATAAAGAGAATAATATTACTAACAAAACCCCGCATGAAACATTTAATTTATAGATCTTACAAATCAAAGCCAACTCCCCCAGTCATCTGCCTTCTGACGTTCTTTAAAAGAGAACATTATCCTTTCGTTCGACGAAACCCCCAGTTCACCTTTTTTATTCTCGTTTTTTCCTCAAAAAACTTGGAAAAAACCCAAAACCCCGATAAAAAGCGATCGACAGAAAAAAAAATGTCACGGTCCACTGTCAAAATACCATTTTCTAGGGACAATAAGAACGAATTCTTCACGACCTGAGCGCAGTGACTCGCCCGTCTACCGTAAAGATAACCGGAAAAGTTATGAGAAATTGGTTATGTAAGGCGTAACAAAAAAATTATTAAACCACACCCGGTGTAAAATTTGGGAAATTTAAAAAGTTTAAAAATTTTTTTATCTATCAACTCCAGGTAAAAGAAGCTGAAGGCCCCAAAAAAATTCGGAAACATATAAATTCCCGGCAAAAAAAAATTAAAATAGGATGTATCAAATGGGGTTTAAAAACCAACCCCTAACTTTCAACAGCCCTGTATACAACGGCGGGGGTTGAAAAGATACAAATCAAACAAAATATTTGTAATTTGCATTTACAAAGCAAAGATTCTACTCGTTGCACTCCTGGCAAACTAAATGGTAAAGGGAAAAAGATAATTTGAAAAATTCAAATGGTAAAATGGCATTTACCAAGCTAAAACTTCAGTTCTCTGTTTAACCACAGACTAAATGAACGAAAAAAAAAAAAGTTGCGATGAATGACAACATCAGGCCCAGAACTGTGCCGGGTCCTCCCAAACAATCCACCCAAAAAGTGTCCTCGTGCTGCGGGGTATTGGGTGCTGCCCGTTGGGAACACCCCTAACCACTCGTCCCCGATTTTTGAAATAACCACCGACCCCCAAACGGACAAGGGAAAGGGCCCCCATTCAGCACAAACCTGGTGAAACAAAAAATTTCAATAAAATATAACCAATTTTGGTTTTACCAGCTGTCACCTACAACGGGAGTAACTACAGCGTCAAAACTAAAATGAACTTAGGGTTTCCCAATACCAAATCCCAAAAAGGGACGGGAATTTCCCTTTTTTGCCACTCGACAAGTCTTCAGCCTAAGCAGACCAGTCGGGGCTGAGGTCGACATGTTCACCCCGCCGTCACCTTAAGCCCCCAAAGTCATGATCCCCGTAGGCTCGACTAACCAAATACAACCCCAATACCTTTCCCCTTCAAAAGACCCCGTAAAAAAAAAAATTCAACAGAGCCCGAACTATCCGCACCTAACGGGGAACGAGTCCCAAAATTTTTAAATTTTCGCAAATTTAACATAAATTACCCGGAAAAACAGACAGATAAGATAAAGAAAAAAGATAAACAAAATAAAAGGTAAAAAACAAGGTAAGATAAGATAGATAAGATAAGATCTATGAAAATTCAAATCAACCAACGAAGGGGAATTTCCCCCCTAGCTCGATATTCGAAACCCAATATGTTAAATGTGAAACATAAAAACTTATTACCTGAAAAAGGTATTATAAAAAATTGCTTTTCCCCTGGGAAAATTTTTAAAACAAACGGTTCTAAGTTAAAGATATAAATGTTTAATACGGTAAGATAAAAAACCGATTTTAAAGACAATCTTCAACGAAATGAAATAATCATCTCCAGTCAAAGATCAACTGTCTAATAGGGCAACGATGAAACGATATTAAACAATCTCCAACGAAATAAAACTACATCCCAGTCAAACCTTTTCAAACCATATAAAAAATTTTTAATTTTCCCAAACAAATGAAATAATCATTTCCAGTTTAAGATCTGATTTTCTAATAAAGCCACGGAAGATAAAAAAAAAAAGGAAATGAAAAATTGAAATACTTTTCTTGTAACCAGATTTCATGAAAGACAAAGAATTTTTGAAATTAGATTCAAATTGAAAAACTACAAAGAAACAGCAAAATGATTCAAAATCAAACTCTCACATAAGGTGTTAAAGGTTCCTTTTTTTAAGACAAAGTTTCCATCGGGGAAATTTCCAAAGATAAACACTTCCTCAAAGTACAACCTTAGTCGACCCTATTTGCTACGTTTAAAACAACATATACACTTTTCCTCAAAGTTGACTTTGACAAAGAACAATAAGTTACCAAATATTGGAGAAGGCAAAAAGGGAAAAAAGGGTATAGATATATCCTCAAAAACCAAAGGATACCAACTAAATGGGAGACGATTTCTAAACCGAAAGATAAAAAATTTTAACCCCCTTTTCAGAGCCCTAAGAATGAAGTCTAAGATGGAAATGTATTCAAAAAAGGGCCAAATTTTTGGGTTTTCCCCCAACATCTGGTAAATCCAAAGGGAGGCAGCCCTTTGGCCCCTCCCACGGGGCCCAAAAAATAGTAAAAAAAATTGGGGAAAAATTTTTTGTTAGAGCCATTTTTTAGACTTTTACTCAACATCTGGTGAATGCCATGGTGGGGAGCATTCTAAGGCCCCTCTCACAGGGGCCCTAAGAATAAAATTAAAGTTAAATTTTTATTCTATGGGGCCTTTGGACTTTTTTCCAAAAATCGGGAAAAGCCCCCATTGTTCAAAGACAATATAAAAAAAATTTTTTTGAAAAAAAATTTACAAATCTGATCCAAAAGAATTTTTGGGATATATTTATTTATTTTTTATATATTATCTATTTTTGATATTTTGTGTTCCCCTTAAAACCCCTTTTTATCGTTATTGAGTTGCCATATCTTATTGAATTGCCTATATCTTTCCCTATTGCCCTTTTTTTCGTATACCAAAAAATTTCCTATATCTATTGTATTGCCTATATCGTACCGTATTATCTATATCAAACCCCAAATTTTTTTAAAATCTCTATCGTATTGCCTATATATTGTCTTATTTTTTGCTATCGTATCGTTTTTCTTTTTTTGATATTCCATGGACCAGTTTTTTTCTATTATCGTTAATTTTTTTAAAATTAAAAAGGAAATTTTAAGTCCAACATAAATTTAATCACTTGAAAACAAATAATTGGGGCATGAGCAAAAAAAATTTGTGGAATAGAACCTACCGGTGATGTAGATGCTAAACAAAAAAAAATTTTAAAAGGGGGGTTTTTTAAATCAGGAAAATGCAAATCGTAGTTTTTGTGCAATTTTTTCAAATCCATATGAAAAATTTAAATGGATGATCTTGAATTAGGCAAGTATCCCCGTTTTTTAAACAAGTTTTTCTATTTTTTTTTGGGGTTTTAAAGGGAAAATCCGACGTTTAACCAATTTTTTAAGTCGATTAGCTCATTTGTCGAATCGTTTGTCCAGATTTTTTGTTGATGATCAAAAATGAAAAAAATTGCTGGGGAAAAAAATTTTGGGTTTTGGGGGTTTGGGGGTTGGAAGTTTATTTTATTTGGTTTCTCCAAGTTCCCACCCCAAAAAAATTTTTGCCCTCCTGTTGCTAATGTTTTTCGAATAATCGATCGGTTGCTCCATATAAATGGAATATTTTTCACGGGTTCAAATCAGAAAGAATCAGTTAATTCTTTTGGGAAAAAAAGTTGAATTATTGCGAAAGCTTCGAGGTGTTTAAAACCCCAAATTTTTTCATTCGGCTTGTGTTTTTTTTTGGTTCTGCCTGGACAGGTTTTTTGTCAATAATAAAAACCCAAATTGGGATGAGTTGGGGTTATTGCACAAAAAAAAGTTTCCCCTTCCCTTTTTTTTTATAAAAAATTTGGAAAACTTGAAATTTTCAAGAACAAAAAGGTTCTCTGGGGGAATTTATTTATTTCTTTTTATGGAAGGTCTTTTAATCGTTTATCTAACAAACCAGATGAAGAAAACTAGAGCCCCAAAAATTCGTAAAATTTTTTACCTTTTATTTCGTCCTTGGTTTTAAAGATCCAAAATCTGTCAGGGGAATTTTGATTTGTGCAAAGATTGGAAGAATCTCGTTTTGGGCTGATCGTTATAAAGCACCCCTAGTCGTGGTACTGGTTTATTAAACCCCCGATTTGGTAGTCCCTATAGGGGGAAAAAGGTTTTTTGTTTTCTTGCCATCCCCCCGTGAATTTTAGGAAGAATTTTCCCGGGGTTCAAATATCTCTGCCTTATCGAACACCGATGGGAATTTGGGGTGACTTGGCTGGTCATACTTATCGTGAATGTAAAAACCCCCGGCCCCATATTTTGTTATGGATGGGGTTTTAAAAAAAATACCGTTAAATCAAATTGTCGTAAATGTTGTTAAAAAAAAGGGGGAACCAAGGGGGAAAAAAACCTGGACGTTGTCACCAGTCAGTTTCCGGGGGGGTCCGAAAAAACCAGCCAAACCCCAAACCCCAAAATTTTTCGCAAAGCAAACGGAACATTGAAAATTTTTTGCCGGGGAATGGCAAAATTGGTTAAAACCTTAAAAAAAATTTTTCAATTCTCCTAAAATAAAACCCAAACTTTAAAAAATTTTTAAAGGTCCCTATCTTAATGTCGAATTTTTGGTAAAAAAACCTTGCCCTTTTTTGAACTGGCAGTAATTCTTGTTTTGGGGGGGTTTTTGCAGGGGAATTCCCCCGCAAAATTTAATCTTCCTAAAATAAAAAATCTTTTTCCCCAATTCACCCCCTTTTGGTAAGCCTCGGGTTTTTTTTGGGTTATATTTTGGCTCCTTTTCTTAAAAAAGGTGTTTCAAAAATTTTAAAATTTTATTTTTCCTTTTCCGGGCCCCATAGTCTTATCTTGGGAAGGGTTTTTTTTTTCCCTCTCTTCCATTATTTTAAATTTTAGTAATTTATCGAAAATTTTGTTGAACCCCAAATTTTGTACCGTTAACACCATCCTGCCATTTTCGAATTTTTCGTTTCCCCAAAACTGAATTTTGGGGGTCACTGACCTTTTCAAGTCTATAGCTCCTACTGATAAACTGGTTTACTCAAAAGTTGACACCCCTGTTTATAATGGTGATGCCAAACCCATTTTCAAAACAATATCCTTTGCCCCCCCCAAAAGCAAGAGCATTTGGGAAAAAAGGGTTTATGAGATTTTTGAAGCTCAAGGTCATTAACCTTCCCCCAATCCCCCTGGTGTTTCCCCTTTGGTTGGTTAAAAATTTTGGGGATTTCCGGGTTTGTTTTGATGGTGGGGAAACAATTTAAATCACAGTCAATGATGCAATCCTATGCCTCTGATCGATAGTATCTTAAACAAATTAGGGGGTGCTAGGTATCTTCCCCCCATTGATTTGACGGGGGGTTTTTTTAAATTCCTTTTTGAAGTCTTTTGGGGCCAAGACCGCTTTTGCGGGGTATGGTAGAGGTCTCTTTGAGTTCACTGTCTCCCCCTTTGGTTTGAGCAATAGCCCAAAAACCCCATGGCACGTTTGATGGATATTGTTTTGGGGCCCTTTTGGCTCCATTTTGTTTCGTTTATCTTGATGACATCATCGTGGCCACTCCCCGTTTCGACCTTTTTGTCAAAACTTTGAAAAGGTGTTTCGGCGACTTAAACATGCTAACCTCACGGTTAATTTGGGGAAGTGTGAATTTTGCAGACCCTCTCTTGTTTACCAGGTTTTTTTTTAGACCAACAAGGCTTAAGGACAGATCCCCGAAAAAATTTTTGCTAAAGTTAACTATCCTTTTCCCAAAAAAAAACCCCTGAAATCAAAGGTTTTTGGGGGTCGTCAGTTGGTATCGTCGATTTATTAAAGATTTTTTTTCATTTGTTCCCCATTTTCGATTTTTCATGGTCGAAAAAAGGTAAACCCATAACTTGGCCCGGGAAGGGGGAGGAAGCATTTTCAAAAAAATTAAACTCGTCTTACTTCAGCTCCTGTGTTTTTTTGCCCCCGATTTCCAAAACCTTTTTTGATTCAGGGGGTGCCCCCCCGATAGGGCGTAGGTGCTATTTTGTACCAAGAATGGAGGGTCGAACATCCTGCTTATGCAAGTAAGACTTTTTCTACTTGTCAGCGTAAATCACAGTTACTAAAAAAAGGGCTGTTAGCTGTCTTTTTGGGGATAAAAAAATTTTGAAGCTATATCAAAGGGAAAAACCTTTCCCGATTAAAAAATTGACCATGCCCCCCCTTTTTCTTTTCTTCATAACTTATCTAACCCTTGGGGGTTTGACTAGAGGGGGGCCGTGAAACTTTCTCAGTTTGACTTCCATTAAGCACGGAAAGGTTCCTTAAATGTAGTGGCAGATGCCATCTCGTTCGGTTCCGGGGAAATTTTGTTATGGGGTGTCTTTTTTTTTTTAGCCGGATGCTGGTATATTTTAGATCCAAAAAAACCAAAAAAATCCGGAAGCTTATTCCCCATTCCGTGTCAAAAAAGGTATTATTTTACAAAATATTTTTTTTTACCCCCCCCCCTTAGTAACCCCAATTTTATTGGAAAAAAAGGGGGACCTTCTGCCAATCGGAAAAAAATTTTTTTTAATTTTTTCATGATAAGGGGAAATGCTGCCCATTTAGGAATATCAAAACTTTTTTGTATCTTAGAATTATATTACTGGCCAAAATTCGCAAAAAATGTCTATAGGTATTTTTAGGGGAAAGCCCCGTTTGTGCTGCTTGTAAAAGTTCGAATTTCCCCGGGGGGGGGCATATGGATCTTACAAAAATGAAAAAATTTTCCCTTTAATGTTTTTGGAGATTTGTTGGGTCCTTATCCGGGGCCAAAAAAAAAGGAAACCCAAAAAATGTTTTTTTTGCGTAGACTTTTTTTCCAAATATGTCTTAGTTCATCCAATGTCAAAAAACTATCTAAAAAAAAAGGGAAAATTCATTGAAAAAAAATGTATTTTTATCTTGGTTTTGCCCCCAAATTTTTTTTGTGGACAATGGAAGCCAATTTGTTAGCAAAAATTTAAAAAAATTAATGACAAAATTATCGAGTTCAAAAGTTTTTGGATAATGCCAAATATCACCCCCCAAAATTTTGCTGAAAGAGCTTTTTAAAATTTGGGGGGCACATCCTTTTTGCTGTTATATTCATGATAATCATAAAACATGGGATTCATCTATCTTTAAAGTTGTAAAATCAGTTTAAACAAAACATGAGATTACTGAATTTTTTCCCCCTTTTTTAAATTTTTTTCTAGAAACACCCTTTTCAGGAGATTTTTTTCCCAAAAACCCAAAAAAAAGAAAATAACATTCTTACTATCACTGAAAAAAACACAGCGAATCGATGATAAAGAATTTCCCCAAAATTTTTGTTGATGTTCGAAAAAATTACACGCTTATATTCAAGCTCGTCACTAAAAGGAAAAAAGAGAGCTGAAATTTCATGTCGGTGACAGACTTTGGAAGAAAACGTAACTCTTCTTCAGCTCCGAAAAACTATTCCGCAAAATTGGCCCCCAAAATTTTACCTTGCATTGTTTTGGGGGTTTCTCTAACTTGGTTTTTTTAGCTTAAAGACATTTTGGTGGCAAAGACTTAGGGGGTTGGCATGTTTGGGGGCTCAAACCGCTTTTGTTGATAACGATTCAAATTTATCTGATGAAGAATATTTTGGGGGTCCGAAAAATTCAGGGGGGCCAAATTTTTTCGCCTTTCGGAGAGGGCATACCCTTCTTTATCTTTTCTTTTTTTTTTCTTATCTATTCTTGGGGTTAAAAAATTTTTTTTACGTCCTTAAAATAACCCCAAATTTTCCCTTTTCCGGTTTTTTTTTACGGTAGTACGGGCCGAGTCACTGCGCTCGGGTCGTGGGGAAAATGTGCGTTTTTTTATTGTCCCCCGAAAAAAGGGATTTTGACAGTGTGACCGTGACATTTCATTTTCGTGTCGATCGCGTTTTCGAGCGTTTGGTTTTTTTTAAATTTTTTTTTAAAAGGGAAGAAAAAACCAGAATGAAAAACAGGGGGGAAATGTATTTCCGTCGAACCCCAAAAGGGTAATCCCCTTTCCCCTTTTCTTGAATAGAACGTCGAGGGGAGGCAGATGTACTGGGGGGAGTTGGTTTTTTTTGTAAATCTATAAATTAAATAAGTTTCACTGCTGGAGTTTTTTTGGTAATATTATTCTCTTTATCTTTTTAAATTTAAAGTTTTTGCTGATTGGGGTTTTCCCCCTTTTTCCCCCTTTGCTTGTAATATTAGAATTTTGGGGATACCCATTTTGGAATTTTTTTAAAGGGTTTAAAAATAATATTTCGGCCATTTTGACAAAGCATTCATAATTTTATTTGTGGCCAACGTAACATCTGTTCCCCAAAATTGGGAACTGATTTTTTTTTTGGAAATCAGTTCTACGTTTTTCCTTTTTTTGGTACCAAGAATTGGTAATCTCGAATGGACTAGACCCACCCCCCCCCTACTACCAGTGGATTTTTCCGGGGTTCCGTTTAAAATGAAGGCCAAATTTCCCCCTTTTTCGGGGGGCAGTGACTAATAGGGCGGCCTGGTAAGCAATTTTCTTTATTTCAAAACCCATATGTTTAGGGGGAATTTTCTTTTTTCTTGAGAAAAGAATTTTTTTTAAAAAAGGAGAGTTGTATCTCTGGCCTAACGGTTCAGAACATCGATTCGATTCAATATAGCCCCAAGCGTAAAAATTTTTTTTTTTCCGTTTAATAAATTTTTATCCCCTTTACCCTTTAATTCAAGTGTAGCTTATTTTTTTTTGATCGTTGCAGAGTCAATTCATTTTCAAGTTACCCTTGTCCCAAAGAGCAGGAATTCATTCTAATTTTTGAAAAATTTCACCTGTTTATCGATTTGAAAAGGAATTCCGCCCTATTTCAAAATTATTTTTTATCTAAGAGAGTTTCCCACTAAAAAGAGTGAGCTCCCTTTCAGTTTTTTCTTTTAAAAATTCTTCAATTAAAAGAAATTTAACAATCTTTATCTAAGAGAGTCGTGCCCACTGAAAGACGTGGGTCTCCTTTCGGTTTATCTCTGGAAATTCTTCTAAAAAAAAGAATTATTTCACTTTATCTTTTCAAAAGAGAGTCGGCTCACTGAAAGACGTTGTCTCTCTTTCTCATCTTGGCTGAAGAGTATACTTTTACTCCTGACTATTATCTTGGTTCAGAAACCCATATTTTTTGTAGCTTACTAGAGTATTTTGGTTATTCCTTTGGCACTTGTTTTAAAAAATCGATATTTGTTGCCAGTGCAAAGTAAGGGTGTTGCACAATTTTATTTTTTTGAACCCCAGTTTTTTAAATTATATGATTCAAATTTCAAGGTGAAATCACTTTGCCGATAGGCTGCTCAATGGATACGGTTAGGCCGTGAGTAAGGGTTCAATTAATGACTTTTCCTAGTTAACCCAAATTTGGCCATTAAAAAAATTATAATTAAATTAATTTTGACTAGTTCAAGAGTTGGGCGCCAGACTTGCTAAAGAAAAAAAAGTCAAAGATAAAATAAAATTAAATAAATGTTACCTAGCTTGTATGGGAAGGCAAAAAAATGCAATAAATCAATTTTTAACAAATTTATTCCAGTTGGAATTTTGAACAAGATAAAAAAATTAACAAATACTAGAAGAGTATTGAACTTCTCTTAAAAGAATGGAAAAAATTACATAAAAGAAACCGGTAATTTTGACTTGATCAAAATTGAACATTTACAAGATATGATTCCTCCAGTTGTTGGTGACACGGGTATACCTTCGGATTCCTGGGAGGAGAGAGATGAAGGCTATTTTTCTTGAAGCTGGTTTCAGCGGTTCTAGGAGAACGGTTTCAGCGGTTACGATGAAGATGGTCGTGGGTGGTTCTATTAGTTTTTTTAGACCCCTTAAACCTAATTTAGTTGATTTCACGGACCAGTGCTGATATTGATGTGTTAAGACCTCCCGGCTACTAGTCCTTCCGTCCCGTAGATGGGTTCCCTCCGTGGTATATATCATCGAAAGAAGATGATAGGAATCAAAATATGTACAAAAGGGGGAGGGAAGGTATCCTTTGAACCTAAAAGTTTTATTTTTTCAAATTTTAATCAAAGAGTCAAAAGATAGATGCAAATGATGGCATACAAAAAAAACCCAGTCTATATAAAAAAGACTGGAAAGTTACAGTAAAAAGAAAAAAAAGATAATAAATAGCAACCCAATCTGCTATTCTGGGTTAAATTTATAAGTTAATTTTAATAATTTAAAAAAATATTAAAATGAAAAATTGAAAACCAAACAAAACAAACCTCACCCAAAACGTTATGTTCAAATTCAGTTAAGTTTCGAAACAAGTAAGTTTTGATAAAGGTGATTTTATGTACGAAGGGTAAAATTTAATAAGGAAAGGTATTCCAAAGAAATATAAAAAAATTTCCTTGAAATTTTCCAGAGAAAAAAATATGGGATTTTAAAGCAAAATACATGAAATTGCCAAGAAAAAAATCTATATTTTATTTGCAAAATATTTAAAAGGTTGCCAGTGCAAAAATATCCATTTTAAAGCAAGTGCCAAAAAGGGAAAAAATAGGTTATAACCAAAATCTCTAGTAAGCTACAAAATATGGGGGTTTTTGAACCCAAGATAATATCAGAGTAAAAGATCTCTTCAGCCAAGATAAGAAGAGAGAACACACGTCTTTTTAGTGAGCAGACCCCTTTAGAAAAGATAGGAAATAATTCTTTTAAGAAGAATTTCCAGAGATAAACCGAAGGGAGACCACACGTCTTTCAGTGGGCACGACTCTTTAGATAAAGATAATGTTAAATATTCTTTAATTGAAGAATTTTTTAAAGATAACCGAAAAGGGGGACCTCAGTCTTTTCAGTGGGCACAACTCTTTAGATAAAAAATAATTTTGAAATAGGGCGGCAATTCCTTTTCAAATCGATAAACAGGTAATTCTCAAAATTAGAATGAATCTCCCCGTTTTGGCGACAAGGTAGTAACTGAAGTGAATTACCGCAACGATCAAAAAAAACAAATAAGCTACACTGGGAATTAAATGGGTAATAGATATAAAAATTTATTAAACGGAAATCAACTTTACGCTTGGGGCATATTGAATCGAATCGAGTGTTCTGAGACCGTTAGGCCAGAGGTACAACTCTCTTGTAAGCAATTCTTTCTCAAGAGAAAAGAAAATTACTCCATAAACATATAGTTATGAAATAAAGAAAATTGCTTACCAGAGACCGCCATTAGTCACGTCCCAGAACAATAGAATTCGGCCTTCCTTCAATCAATCCTTGGAAGAATCCACTGGTAGTATGAGGGTGTTAGTCCATTCGAAAACCAATTACTTGGTACCTAAAAAAGGCAAAAGCGTAGAACTATTTAATGAAAAAAAATCAGTTCCCAATATTTCGGAACAGATGTTACGTTAGCCACAATATGTCCCATAATGCTTTGTCAAAATGGCCGAAATATTTATTTAACCTTCAAAAAATTACCATGCGGTATATCCAAAATTCTAATATTACAAAAAGGAAAAGAAGAAAATACTAATCGGCTACAACATTAATTGAAAGATAAAGAGAAATAATATTACCCCAACAAACCCAGCGGTGAAACTTATTTAATTTATAGATCTTACAAATCAAAGCCAACTCCTCAGTACATCTGCCTATCTCGACGTTCTATTCAAGAAAAAAGAACGATTATCCTTTCGGTTTCGACGAAATCACAGTTCATTTTGGTTTTTTCATTCTCGGTTTCTTTCCTATTTAAAAAATTTTGAAAAACCAAACGTTTCGATAAACGCGATCGACACGAAAATGAAATGTCAGGTAAACCTGTCAAAATACCATTTCTAGGGACAATAAGAACGCAATTCTTCACGCCCTTTGACCCGAGTGTTTTCTTGACCCGTACTACCGTAAAGATAACGGAAAAGGAGGAATGGTTTTGGATTTGTAAATTTTTTAAAAAAAATGGAAAAACGGGATATTAAACAGCACGGTTGAATTATGAAAAACCCTTTAAACGTTGGACCGAGCTTTCTTTAAATTTCCCCGACATTTCTTCCGGCCCTAAAAAAATAAAAAATTACATTATTGATAAAAAATCCAAAATGAAGTACTTATAGTAATCTGGGGTGGTTATTATGGACATTAACTTTAAAAAAAAACGTAAAAATGTGAAACATTTGTGGGAAAATTGGTTTTGGGAACCAAAATAAGAAATACTCCCTTTTGGGGTCGATTTTAAACCCATACATCCCATTGTTCACTTTTCCCAAACATTTATGTTTATAAATTGATTTTAGGCATTGTATACCTAAAACTTGTCAAATCTCTTGTGATTGTTGACATTTGATGAAATTCTTGTTTACCCTGTTGACGATCCGTTTTATTGGAATGAGTTTTTCATTTTCCATGGAAAATTAATGTAACCTAGTTCAAGACTAATCTAGGATTAGTGAGTCTAAAGGACAAGACGGGCTCTTGGGTTTTTCGAAGAAGAAACCAAGTTCATTCCCAAAATGTTCCTTTTATCTGGTTTGGCCAAAAAAAAAAAAAGTTAAAAAAAAAAACCTTTGAAGATAGTTGAAAAAGAAAAAAAAAAGGAGACTCGAAGAGAAAAAAGAATTTATTCTACATGCCGAATATTATTCATACCGTGACAAATATATATGTACCCGGGGTGATAAGGACACTTTTAAAAATCTTGTTTTTTAAATAAATTTAAAAAACTTTTTTTTGTAGTTTTTTTTTTAATTCAAACATTCACAAAAATAATGTGTAACATTTCTTCAAAAATAATTCATAATAATTCCCGATGTCTTCACTAAGCTCCCAGAAACTTTGAAAAGTTTTTTTTGCGGCAGATTAAAAGCATACTGTTCCTTCAAAGGGTTTTCGCAAATGATATTGTCTTAAGATTTAAATACACCACTTCACTGGAGTCTGGGGAAAAGAATACCCAAAAAAAACTGGAAAATTATAAAACTGGAAATATTTTTTAGAAAACTCTGAACACAAGTTATAACCTCTGGGAAAACAGGCAAACAAAAGTATGTCTAGTTTGAATTTTCGCCACTTGGCTAATCTAATTTTGAATTAATAGCTTTGACGGCTTTTGACCAATTTCAAAGGACATTAAGGATTTGAAATCACTACCTATGATTAATCGTCAGAAAAAATATAAAATATGTAGTGGGTGTGTTAATTTTTATATTATATTTTTGAGGAATCATCAGTTATAATCCATTTGTAAAGATAACTGTAGATTTTGCAAATTTTCGATGTCTGTTTTTTGTTCATTTTTGATTGGATTTATTAATTTCAATCATTTCAAAAAATAATCTTTTAGATAATTTTTTTTTTTTTTATGTGAAACTTTTTACCTCGAATGATATTTTTTGCCTGTTTCAATGGGATGTTGAGCTAATTTAAAATGACTTCTTGTTGAGCCTTATATCACTTTGTGAGAATAATCGGTATTTAAAGTTCTTGGGAAATTGTACCAATAAAGTTCAAATCACAGTTGTTAATGGTAGTTTTGGGCAACATTTGATTTCTTCAAATCTGGTTGGGATCTTTCAACCTCGATTAAAATTTCCAATAGTTTTGATATTTTTTTTTTTGAGATTTTTTGTTACTTTAATTTTTTGAATAATTTAATTATATTTTTGATAGAATTCCTATATTAGGAATTGAAAAAATAAATTATCCTTTCATTGTTATTTTCTAAATTTTATTTTTGTGTCATCATTATTAATTTGTCTATCAGAGTTGGTATTGAAAATAATTCTATTAAGAAGTTTTTTTGGGATAAAATTATCTAGTAAAATATTTTGAGAATTTTAAAATTTTTGTTTTTCAATGAAGGATGAACCAACATCTCGATTCTTTTTTTTCATACAAAGAATCAAATTCATTTTCATTCTTTTGAGGGAAGGAATGATAGTTTATGTACCTTTCAGAGTTTGTTGGTTTTAATACTGTTTTTCTACGGATTATTCTAGATCTAAAACGGAATACTTTTTTTTTTCTAATTCAATTGTGAATTGTTAATTTTATTGTAGTTATTTCTTTTCTCAAAAAAAATTTTTTCGGATTTATCCATTGGTATTGCACAAATAATATCATTTTACAATTTTTTTTTTAAATGGAACCAAAGGTCAATTGTGGTCATATTTTTCAAATGGTCATCCATTACATACGAAGCAATGATTGGTGAGATGGTAGTTTGTTTTGATATCATTCTGGAACGAAAATTTTAATCTATTTATCTAGTTGATATTTTTTTTTTTTATATCTATGAAATTTTATTGTAGGAAATCGTTTGTCTTTCTGATAATTTATCAGATATCATTAGGTAGTTTTGTTGTGAGAATTTAAGAGATTTTCGAAAAGATATTTTGATGATTTGATTTATTATTGTTATTTCAATTTCTAAATTTAACATTTTCTTGGTTAATTTTTTCATTGAATTTATGAATTTCGTGAAACTCTTACCATCATTTGTGTCAATTAAGATGTTCAAATCTTTGATATTATTCATAATGTGTGAAGGTATAACACCTTTTACGCCCACATTTTTAGTAAGAATATTCTTCTTTATTTCTGTAAGCAGCCAGTTTCTTAATTCAACAGTTGTGCGGGCCCGGAATCCCCGATATTCCCCCCCGTTCATACCATTTATATAAAAATTGCTCGTTTGAAGTAATAATATTTTGGTGGATATCGTTATTTGTAAAAGTGGATTTTTGGGTTATAAATTTTTAAATTGAGACAAAACAAAGATTGATTGAGCGCCAGGTATTTGTTTGAAAAATTTCCAAAATAAATCAAATATTCTTGAACGAAAAAAATTATCCAAAAGTCCTTGGTATTTCGTGAAAATGAACTCGACACGCACTTGTACCACATTAATAATATTTGAAGAATTACCGAAATCCATAATTTTCACCCTCTCCTCTTTCAAAAGTAAAATTGGAAATACCAGAATTGTGGTTTTTAAAAAATCATGGAATATACCAAACAATTTAATCAAAAAAAATGTCTGTAACCTAATCCCTGAGGATTTCCCTTTAAATAATTCAATCACAAGTAAATCATCAATTAAAGGAACTTTTTTTATTTGAGAACTCTTTATTTTTTCAAAAATATAGAACGGAATCCATAAGTAAAGGATCCACCTTCTTTGGTAAGTAATTTTCTCCTTTCAGGTTTAACTAACCCTCCAAAGTTTTCCCTTGGTCTCTGGAACATAGATTAGAATGAAAAGAACACCGAAAACTGGGGGCCCGAAAACAAGAAAGGCACGTGTGCCATACAAAATTCTCCAACCATGTTGAGTTGAATACGGGATAGCTGCTAAAACTACATTCCATCTGCTATAGTCATCCCAAAGCTTTGGCTTTCTTGAAAAATTTCTGCAGTTATCACAATGGGTACCATTCCCAAACCAATTTTGAACGTAGCTGCGTAAACCAAAACCCGGGATACAATCGGTATCCAACTGACTCCTTTTTCGTCATATCCTTCCAATTTCAAATGGAAATAAACAGCTAAGGGCTATAAACAAACTGGGTGTTGACGCTGTTGAAATCAAAAGTAAGTTTTTCTTCCATATTTATCCAATAAATGGATGCCATTCCGGCAAATACTAGCATTATCCGGGGAAAACAAAATGGCCGCAAGGGTGACTTCATATAAATCGACCCGGCAGCTTCAAGAATCATATGCATATTCATCAGAATCCACTTATGGCTACCATATGTTGTTCCAGGTTCCCGAACTGTCAGATTATAAAGCTCTGCGGGGTTATTTTTCACCAAAGGATAACCCTTTATTCTACCTTTTTTTTTTTTCTGCCTTTTTCCCTAGCTTTGTTGATTTTTTGAGTTCAATACTATATCACGGTTAGGCTAAAATTCCCCAAATTTTTTTAAACTCCGGTTTTTTTTAAGAGCAGATAATATGGCGACTCAGGCATGAAAGTGAAGATGGGGAGTTCAAAAACAGCAATGCATCCTATCGGGGAATCACGAAAATGGTAGGAACGGACCAACACTATATAATCAAAACCCACCAGCATCATCGGGTAAACAACGCTTGATAAGAACCCTCTGATTTTACTGTCAGCTATTTCAGCGATGTACATTGGTGCTGCAACGAATGCCATATCTCCCGCCCAATCCAAAAATGAATTTTTGCAACGTGCATATACAACCATTTTATTCGCCAATACAACCAAAAAACCAGCCAACAAAGGAGGCAAGTTGCCAGCAGCAATGATTTTTTCCTTCCTATCTTGTCCACGAAGTAAATGGGGGAAAGGGAGCCCCAAAAAGCTCCTAGCATCAAACGTCTCTAGCCATTCTGCTTTCATATTTAGTTGCAATGTACTGCTGTTACTGATCAGGTGGGGAATCATAGGAGCCGTCCAGCCATAGGGGCATTCCATCGGATATGGCAAAACTGTACCCCAAAAAAAAAAAATCCCTATTAATTTTTTCATTCGGTCTTTCTTTTTTGTTCTAAAAACGTAATTTTTTATTCTTGTCAGTGGGATTTTTTGCACTGAATCATTAGAAAGAAAAGTGATAGCCACTGCTTTTTCTAAAGTTTCAGTTGACGTTGTTATGAAATTGGGTATTATCAAGGATTGCAACTAGTGGGTAAAATAAGATGTCCAAAACCCTGGTGAATTTTCGAGGACACCACCTGTTACTTCCAAAGAGCTTCATCTGGGTAGTCTGTGTAAATAGGCCGCCCAAAAAATGTTTGTTTATACTCGCTCAATGTCGAACTTAATTTCTAAATCTGCAGCATTTTTTATATGAAATAATGTTCGGTGTTTTGTGGGTTTTATCTAGGGTTTTTCCATCTCTTTGATTTGAAATCTTGCTTAGCTTTTTCCCCGAGTTTGTTTTTTAAAAAAAATCACTCGTTCATCTGTTCATTAGTGCGTGGGGAATTGTTTATTTTCGGTTGTAGTATGTAGGATTCTTTTTGTAGAAGGGCCACATTTGTATTTTTTTGGACAGTATGGAGATTCGAATATTCACCTGTATTCAGTACCAAATGCAAATACAAATTTCGACGAATTGACTAATAACCCCTTTATTTTCTTTTCATATTTGTTCATCAAATTTTATATTTTTTTGGTTTTTTTATGACAATTTTATTTCAACTCGGTCTGTCAAAATGCGTTAATTTCAAATTCAAATGGTACAAAAAAAAAACAAACGACAGTGCTTTTTGTGCAATGTTAGGGGCTTCTGATTCAGCTTTGCTATTGGGAAGCTTGACAGATGTCTCTTCTCAACCAATAACAAACGAATTAGAACCCGCGAACAGTTCGTCCCCAAAAAAGAAAGTGAGGAAATAAATATACCCGTTACGGGAATTGAAACTAAAACAAAATTCGCCATCTGACACGCTCGTTCTCTATTATCAAGTAGGCCAAGTCGATCCCAAACTTTACAGGTATAAGTGCAAGCACCGAGTTTTTTTAAACATTTTTGTAAAAGAGATTTTGTTTTGTAAACATTAACAGTTTTTTGAGGGTGTCACCTAGTCTAGTAGTAGTATCAACAATATTTTTAAAAAAAACATAGTCCATTTTACGAATTATGAGTTTCAAAATATGCATTCCATATGGGCTTGCTGATGGTAACACACTGGAAGCCAGGCGGTTGATGAAGACCGCTTTCCAAATCGTAATATTCGGATGAAAGGCCCTTTTCAAACATTCATAGAAGGTTAAAAGAATGTTTGAATTTGGACAATCATCTGAAAATTTAAACGTACTGTAAAACCCAGAAATTAAAGGTAGCGGTTTTGAATTCAATTGAGGAAGATCCCGGATTAAATACACGAAAATTGGGAACAATTTGAATATCTCACACATTCTTGCTTGGACTTTTATTATATTCCCACCATATCCATCGGGTTCAGGCGACTTTTCATTACGGATGAACTTTTGCCCAATGATTTCTTAAAAAAAGTGTATAAAATCCACTTTTTGATACTGAAATTTTATTCATCGATGAAACCAATTTTTAACCGACGAAATAAAAAGGGGGGGTTCTCTAAACACGCGTTATATTTTATTTTTTTTTTTATGTATATCCCCATAACTTTTCACAGAATAGTCCGATTTGTGTTTCTCTTTTCATTGGGGAGGTTATACCTCGAAGTTGGTCCCATTTTAATTTGAAAAAAAAAATTCTAATGGTGGGAAAATGAGGAATATTGATTGTTAATCCCCCTGAATTTTTTTCCTGTTGGGCGGGTTATCCCGATTTGGATGTTTTTTTTTTATTGGATAAGGGTATACCCCATAGTTGATCATATTTGAATTTGGAATGGAATAATCCATCACTAGGGGTAAAGAAAATAGGGCATGATTGATTTTTCACCGGAACATTGGCACACATATTGGTTGACATTGACAAATCGCTATTGTCATTATTTTGTTCTCCTACATCTGTCACAATAATGAATTTTATGAAATGATGAAATAATATACAAAGTGATGAAATAAACGCAGAACTATCAAAAATAATTTATATTAAATAACAATAAAAAAGTTAAAGGGATAATTGTATCATTTAACTGTTAACAGTTGAATTGGGTGGGGAGTATATCTTGGAAGTAATCAAAAATTAAGTAGGTAGTAATTGGGGTAGATTTCACCCAAAAAAGTATAAATGTTTTTTTTTTTTAACAAAAGTCAAACCGACGAAAACAACACTGAAAAGTAAAAAAAAAACATTTATTAATAACTAATTTCAAACTATTAAAGTAAAATAATTTTTTAGTCAGCCAAAACAAACTAGCAACTGAATTACGTAAAATACAATGATGGAGCGGATACGCGGTGGGTTTTTTATATTTTAATATTTTAAAAAATTAAAAAATAAAAAATTTTGAAAAAAAATTAAACGACGAAAAAAGGAACCTGAAAACCAAAAAAAAAATAAACCTTAGTCTTAATGAAACTCCTAAACAATGTACATAACTAATTTTAAAGTTGGGAACACACAATCAACGAAGGAAACATTAAAAAATTCTTAAAAAAAATTTATCAAAATGTCACACGCTTTTACCCTAATTCATTTGCAAAGTTTTTGGGGGACTCAAAATTAGTTTGTACATTAGGTTTAGGGGTAATTAATAAGACTGGAAAATTATTTTATTTTTTTTTTCAATTCCTTTCCCTCGGTTTTTGTTAAAAGTTTTTTTCTCAAACTTCCACAATAATCATTTTTTGGGTTTAAGAAACCCCGTGCAATCTTGGAATCCGTTACCAGGGCAGTTTTCCTTGTGGGCTGGAATATGCGGTAATTATTTAATTTGTCCTATTTCCTTCGTGCGAGATTGAATGGGCATAATAACCGGCACAAAAAAAAGTTATTGAATCAAATGAAATTTATTCGAATCAAACAAATAAAAGTGTCGTATATGCCGACAAAATAGAATTTCAAACTGAGTAAAATTTTCTTGGTTATGGATCAAATTCAAAGTTTCAATCAACTGAAACTAATTTGATGAACAAAATCTTCTTCGACCAATTCTATTCATTAACTCGTTTTGGCAAAAATTTTGTTTCAACCATGAAGTATTTTGTTGAATCGAAAAAATCAGATCTACAAAATTCTTTATCAAAAAATATTCATTCTAAAAAAGTATTTATTTGATGAATTCAATATGTCAATTCAACAGAATCAGCTGATTTCTTTACTGAAAGTATTTATTAAAATGAGTAATCATTTTGTTAATCCACTGAATCGACAAATATGGCAAAGAGAGCCTACACCGGACGTCACCATGATGATAAGTTGGCTTTGCTATTCGATAACATTATCTAAGTCAGGGTCAGTTGTGCGAAAGCTTCGCCATATAACGCATATAATTCAACCAATATACTATTCTTCAATCCATTTCTGTTGTTTGATACAAATAAATATTATATTTTTGTTGAAAAAAATATTCAATCAATATGAGTTGGAGATTGTTTCGATAGATGAAAATATAGTCAAATCAAACAAATCTTAGCATTGCATTGAGAAATCCATTTTGTCACCGCAATATAATTATTCCATCAATCGAATACACCTGTGTTTTGGGATTAATTTTATTTAGTGAAGTCAAGCCAATTAGAGTGACCAAATCAATTTGGTTGAATTAACAAATAATTTTTCCCGTGCAGTTCAGTGCTCTGACGCGCGAATATTTGAATCAAAATTACAATAATCGCTGGATAGGTTGCGGAGGACACAGGCATAGCCACCTAGGTTCCCGGACCTCAATAATTTGGATTATTATCTGTGGGTCATCTTTAAACATTGGTATACAGCACACCAATTCATACTGAAGAGCAGTTGAGAAATCGCATCATAGTTTCTTGTGAAACTATTAGAGACAGTCCCGGCATTTTTCAAAGAGTAGGTGAGTCCATGAGAAGAAGAGCAGAGGCATGCGTATTTGCAGGAGGTTTATATTTTGAACATGTGATTTGATTTATTTCGTTGTGCATTCAGGGTAATTTTGTGTTCATATTTTTACCGTTAAAAAATTATTCCCTTAAATATTGTTTTTAAAGTTATGCGAAAACCGGATTCTCTCAGGAAGACCAGATTTGCTCAGAAAGGAATGGGTATAACGAAAATAATTTTTACTTTGGGAGGAAGCAGTGGAATATCACTTTTTTCTTCAAAATGAGTCAGTGCAACTCCCGCACGAACACCAGCAAATTATGTTGTACCGCAGAATATGCCTTTTGATTCATAGAAAATGCGTACCACGTTTCACGAGAATATCTAGGGTCATACCAAAATTATCATAAAAAAAGGATTTTTTCTTAAAACTTCAGCACACTACAGTTGAAAATTTAAGACCTTTAGGACATATCTTCATATGAAGTTTTTTCTCAAAATGGACCCAAAATTTCAGCATGTTATTAAAAAACACCCTGTATAATTTGAATTTTTCTATCAGAGGTCTCAGTTGAGGCCCATTATTAGACCCAAATATTTTATGTGCTTTTTCATTTCTATTTCTACAATAGTTTTGATGAAGGCAAGTTGTTATTATGAATAAGAGTAATTATTATTATTAATTATATATATATATATATATATGTATATATATATATATATATATATATATATATAAATATAATATATGGAACTAATAGTGGGTATAAAGTAGAGATCTTAAAGGTTGTCAAGCTTTTGAAATTATTTTTCCTCATCAGGGAGAATCTTTGTTGAGAATGATTATAAAGGTGTTCAAATATGATGGTTGATACATTATGAAGGATGAATGATGATATAATACAGTTTAAAATAACTAGTTAAGTATTAAAATAAGGATTATCACATTTTTATAGGTGAATGTCATTTCCCCATGAGAGAAGAAGTGTCTCATTTATTTTAAACTGTATTATATCATCATTCATCCTTCATAATGTGTCAACCATCATATTTGAACACCTTTATAATCATTCTCAACAAAGATTCTCCCTGATGATGGAAATAATTAATAACATTTCCGAAAGCTTGGACAACCTTTAAAGAGTTCTCTTTATTTCTGCATAAACTATTACTGGTTCCATCCCTAACTAGTCAGCAACGACTACCTGTTCTCTATATATATATATATATATATATATATAAATATATATATATATATATATATATATATATATATATATATATATATATATGAATAAAACAGGTCCTGGGACTGTTTCGTGGGGCACACCATATTCGATTTTTTGCTCTGAACTGTGTGCCTTATACAGTGCTCGTCTAAAGTCCGTTCCCCCCTACTAATTTTTGAACCCCCTGTATATCGCAACGAAATTTGAAGGGCTTACATAGGAGATAAAAAACTACTCTTTCATGAAAAAATCACAGCTAAAAGTTTTAAAATGGCGGCTGAGCGCCATCTTCAATATTTTTTTTTGAAAGAACAACCCGCATATCATTCCATTTTCGAAATCTGCTCATAATTCTCAACAGTTTTCTCTGATACACTTTACTCCTGAATTCGATTGTTTTCGAAATATTAACGTTTGAAAAGTGGCATTTTGGTCATTTCAAACCCAACCAACAACACTAATGCTGCTTTCAATCAAGTTTGCATTGGAAAAACTCGTTGTCGCAAATTTTATATCTCGTTTCGAGATTGTTTTAAAAAAAAAAAACTTTTATTTTCAAAAATTACAATTACAAAGAAAATGGATGTTGACAGTACAAATGTTATATCAAGACTAACTTAATAAAATAATGTTATGAACGGACAAGGTGAATCTGCTGACGCTGTTCCTGGAACTGCTCGCATCTCGAGAAGGTACAAAGTGCTGAGTTGCGGAATCAGCGATGTGGCTTCGTTCTCACGGTATCCTTTGGGAATTGGGAATATAACTCCTCCCTTCCCAGAAGGATCCATACAAGGGGTGGATCAATCATTCGTCGTCGTCTTCGGTATTTGGACAGGGGTGAAGTCTTTTGGTGGGCTGTCTTGGTTTTTCGGGTTCCTCACTGGGTGTCTTCAGGGGAAGAACAGATTTCGATGGGGAACGTCTGGTCCAGTATAGATATATCAGGCCAAGAATCGATGAAGTTATGAATAGGAGGTAGATGGGTATGGCCCAGATATAGGATGTATCTTGTTTCAGATTCTTTAGGATAACCTGGTGGATCTTCTGTTGCTCCCTTTGGGTTCGATGAAGTTGGTCCAAGGGTATGTTGTGGAGTACCAATTCTTGAAGATGTGAGTGAGCTATCTTGGGGTTTTCACTGCGGGTAGCAGTAGGGGTTGACCGCTGATGGTGTCATCGTTGTTTGTATATGTGTTGCGGGTGTATGGAAACTACATCCAGAGGGAAGTTCGATGAAGGTTCCCTTGAGAGTTGTCAGGTCGGTTTTGACATTCGATCTTAATTTTCGTATCTTTGTGAAAGATGGATATGTTGTGGGCGGAATTGATTTGTTCAACGATTTCATTTTGAAGTACGACTGGAACTGGCTCACAAGAAGTTGGTTCTTTCGCTTTCAGTTGTAGGAGTTGGTGTACGCAGTCCCTTTGGTTGGGGTGCTGTTGGAGCTGTCCATTGTTGCAGTAGTGTTGGATGTGTATTTCGCATTCGGTATCTTGATACTGATAGAGATTTTCGTTCATTGCCAGAAAGGTTTTGCTTGGGATCAGAATGGTATTTGTTTTGGTAGGGATAGAATATAGGTGGAAGTAGGAGTAGGTTTCAGGAAACATGATGGGAAAGTGAATAATGAAAACTATCTTGTTGTTTGAATGATAAGATTCAATTTCCAAAATTTCGTAATATTTGTATAGTGTAGAATTGTCGATTCCGAATAAAAGTTTGTTTGGTTGATAATGACGTAGAAGTGTCTGAATGATAAATTCCAAATCATCAATTTTTAAAATATTATTGTGAACAATTTTCAATCTTGCAAAGGTAATAGCATTTTCCAAATTACTAAATTTGTAGTACAAATTCAAATGGCTCCCAATTGATCTCAGGCAATTTTCGCGCAGATTTAACTATTGAAATCAAATGAAATTTTGTCCAGCCCTTTATTGAGTTCGTTAACTTTATCTGATATTTCTTTTTCGTTTTGTTTGATTGATGTCAAGGATTTCTCGTAATCATTTATTACTTTTTTTTGATAATGAGATCTGTTTGTTCAAAGTTGTTGCTATATTTTCTTGATTAGTTTTGAGGGTGGCGATGGCGTCGTCATAGCGTTTGCCATCGTCGCGTCTAAATTACCGGAAATACTTTTGAAAATTGTACCAAGCCGTTAATAAGTCCCCTTCTCACTCTTCTGTTCGGATGCAAAGAATTAAATTTTTCTCTAGCAAGGTTGAGATTGAAAAGAATGGCGTTATCAATATTTTTCAATTCACTATAGTATAGAGTGTGGATTTTGAATAATTTGTTTTAAACTTTCGTATTGATTTGTTAATTTCAGTAGTTTGGTTTCGATATGGTTGCTGTCAAATTAGTGGATAAATGTATGGTGGGTGGCTTTAAGTTTTGCATTTCCTAGTTTATATGGTAGGATTCCAGGGTTGGAATCCAGGGTATTAATCCTAATTTCCTGAGCTTTGATCACTACCGGGTGAGAAGTGTCCTGTAATGTGATAGGTTTTGATTAGATAATGGCCTTTCAAATTGTTTTGTTATAATGCCAGTTAAAGCAATGATTTTCGGTTTGGTTTTCGATTTATTGGTAATTTTGTTGATTTGCTTGTCATCGAAGGTGTAGTAGATTTTTTCTTACGTAATGTCGTTAAAATATTGATTCTTTGATCTCTTTTGAGAGGGTGAGATTTGAATCTGGGATTTGCTTTATTACGGGCTCTGGTTTTATGATAAACTAAAGTGTCTGGCTGATATGTCAGTGGGTCGTGTCTGTTTCGATTCATTCTTTTTAATATATTTTCTTTTTGTTTTGTCATTTGTTGATTGAGTTTCTTGTAAATTTCTTTAGTACGTGATTTGTGTTCGTCTATATAATTACTGTATAATTTTTCACTGATATCGATGTCGAAAGGACTATTTGAATCAAGGTATCCGTTAATGACATCTATGGGACGCTGTTTGGTGGCCGAGTGAATGGCATGAGCCAAGGATTGCATAGAGCATCTGATCTAATATGTTCAAGTCCTTTTTTGTTTCACTTATTATTCTGAGATGTTCAGTAATTGTCGAATGGAACCTCTCTATTGGGCCATTCGAATTGGGGTTCAGAGCTGTAGTATAATGGATTTCGATTTTATGTAATGTAGCAAATTCTTTAATAACAGTATTTTTCAGTTCGGTTCCTTGGTCTAAAACAAGTAATTTAGGAGTACCGTGATGGGTCATGAATGTTATAAATGCTTTGGCTATATGAATTGCGGTAAGTCCTGTAAGAGGGTAAGCTTGTGCATATTTTGAAAACTTATCAATTATTGTAAAGAATTTTTTGCCTCTGATTGTGAAAACGTCGCAGTGAACTATTTCGAATGGTTTGTTTGGTGTGGGTGTAAGTTCGAATTTTTGTTTTGGGGGATTTCTGTCATATTTCATTCTTTGACACAACTCGCAATTATTAATATATTTTGTAATTGTTCCCTTAATATTGGGCCAATAATAGCGTCTTTTTATTTGTGCTTCAGTTTCGATAATTCCACGGTGATTAGTTTTGCCTTCGTGGCACATTTTTACGAATTCATCACGGGAATCCAATGAAAAAACGTCTTCTAATACATTATTACACAAAATTAATTTGAATGCTGAATTTTTAAATGTCTCTTTTAGTGTCGGGACAGAGTTTGGGAATCAATTTCTTATCGTCTAAATTTATCGCAAAAAGTTTTATTGGTTGTAGTGAATTGTCTGAAAAGTTTTTATTACATCTTCTTTAAAAATTTTGTTTTGAAATTTGGATTGTTGTTCTAGTTTTGTTTTCAAATAATCGTTTTATCTTCGGGAGATTTGGGGAATGTAAAACAACCTTGAGAAATATTTGATTTTTAAAGTTATTGATTGCAGTTTCGGAAATGGGAATTTCTAGTATGGGATTTTCGTGACTTGTATGTATTGTTTCATTATCGTCATTTACATCACCGGTACTTAGATTGACGTCATTCATTGGGGCTTTCATCAATATTGCCAGTTATTGATTCGGTATCGTTTTCTACATTATTTTCGTTGTCGTTTACTGTATTGTCACGTGATGTTGATGGTTGTGGGTCGTCTGAGGTAAGTGATTTGTTGAAATCTTCCATATAAGAAAAATGACATTAGTATTGGTATCGTTGATTTTATTCGAGAGAGGGCATCGGCGTTTGAGTTCAAACAACCCTTTTGTAGTGGAGGGGTAATCAAACTCGTCAAGTTTGAGTCTCCATCTGGTAAGTCTTGCCCCTTGGATCTTTTATGGAGAAGAGCCAGTGAAGAGGTTTGTGATCACAAAATATTATGAATTTTCGGCCATATAGATACGGGCGGAAATATTTTGTGGCCCATACAATTGCGAGAAGTTCTCTCAATTGTGCTATAGTTCTGTTCTGCTTGATTAAGCGTCCTAGATGCGTAAGCCACTGGTTTGTCTAGGCCAACTGGCCCTTGTGACAACACAGCCCCTAGAGCATATTGACTTGCGTCAGTACACAGGTTGAATGGTTTGGAGAAATCGGGGTATTGGAGAATAGGGTTGTTTGTCAAGAGTTCTTTACACGTTTCGAAACATTGAATATAATCTGAGTTTAGATCAATTTTTGCACCTTTTTTTAAACAAGATGTGAGGGGTTTCGTGATTTTGGAGAAATCCGGAATGAATTTGCGGTAGTACCCTAGTAGACCCAAAAAACTTTTATTTCTTTCGTGGTCTTGGGGATTGGAAATTTTTTTATAGCGACAATTTTATCAGGGTTGGGTTTTATACCCTCTGTTGTAATTACGTGACCTAAATATGCGGTTTCCTTTTTTAAAAATTCTGACTTGTCCAGCTGAATTTTAAAATTGGTTTCGCGTAGACGATTGAATACTTTTTTAAGATTCAAAATGTGTTCTTGAAGAGAGGCTGAGTAAATTATTATATCGTCGAGATAGACGAGACAAATTTCGTTCTGGAGGCCCCTCAAAATATTATCCATAACCCTTTGGAAAGTAGCTGGAGCGTTCTTGAGCCCGAAAGGCATTCTTAGGTACTCATAGTGCCCATTTTCTACATTGAATGCTGTTTTCGGAATGTCGTCGGGACTCATTTCAATTTGGTGAAACCCGCTAACCAAATCCAAGGTGGAAAAATAGTTACACTTGCCGAGTTTATCGAGGACGTCAGTTATATTAGGTATCGGGTATCGATCGTCGATGGTCTTTTCATTTACCTTCCTATAATCGACCACGATACGCCATTTCTTTTTACCGGAAGCGTCGGCCTTTTTTGGAACAACCCAGATGGGGGAGGACCATGGCGAATTACTTGGCCTTATTATGTTTTGTTGGAGCATTTTTTGTATCTGCAAATTTACTTCGGTTTTGTGAACAAACGGGTATCTATACGATTTAGAATGAACAGGAATTTCATCGGTTGTCTGAATCTTATGTTTCACTTGGTTTGTGAAGGTTAAGTTATTTTCATCCATATGAAAAATATCCGCGTATTTTCTGCACAATGAAAGAATATGGGACTTCTCCTCTTCGTTCATGTGATCGGTCCTGATTAATTTATCGATTTCGTGTTTACTATTGATTTCTGATATTGATTGAATGTTCATATTGTAAAATTCAAATTTGTTTCGGACTGAAATAGTTTCGATTGGGTGTAAAATCGTGAAGTTTGTATCACTATTGGAATTATTGTGTATTTCTACGAAAGCCCAACCATCCTTTGATACTGACAAGGTTTCTGGGATTATACAATTCTGAATTATTTGTTGTGGAATAATTATTTCGCCTGATTGGGAAGTAACAGGAATTTTAATTTTGGTCACAGTGTTTCCAGGAAGAAATTTTTCGAAAAGATAGTTGGATTTGCATTAAAATATTTTATCGGAATGCTGGCATTGGGGGTTGAGAATTTCAAATTTGAAAAGTCTAGGTTGGCATTTAAATTTTTTATAATATCTATACCTATAAGTCCATCAAAAACGTTATGGAATTTGTATGCGTAGAATTTGAGGTTTTTGTACTCATTAAGTTCTTGGAAAGCTGGTATTGTTACTGAAATGTCGTGTTTCGAAGATGCAAATGAAGTGGACACAACAAATGGATCATTCACTTTGTATTGAGAAAAATATTTATTGACAATCATTGGGTCCAAAAATGATTTGGTGGCTCCTGTATCAATCAATAATTTCAAGGGTGGATTTTTTATAGTGACATAAGGCAATTGCCGTTCGTCAAAAGATGTATGGAATTCGATTATGTCTCCGGGCTTGGAGAATCGTCCAATTGAAAATCCTCAGACTCATTAAAATAGTCAGAATTTTCTGAGTATTCATACTCGTTTTCGAGCAAACACTCCGTTTGGTTTTGGGGATCTTCATCGGGAATATCTAAATGTTCGGTATTATGCAATTCCTCGGAAACCCATCATCGATTTGTCGATTGAGCTCGAGGTTTAATATTTGCAGTAACCTGTCTAGAAGTGGTACTCATGGGAGTTGGTTTTGGTTGGGTTTGGGAACGTTTGTGGTGCAAAATTTGGGTTTTGCTGTCTTTGTTGATGAACATTTTGGTTGAAATTATGACCGAAGTTTGGTCTTTGTATTTGATATTGATTTGATTGGTTATTGGAATATTGATAGGAAGAACTGGGGTTTTGTTGCCTACCAGGATTTCTTCTGATTTGATTCGGATTCGAATTTTGATTCGAATTCGGGGTCGAGTTTTGGAGATACCTAATATTATCTTCTTTTCTAATGAAATTTATAGCGTCTAACATTGTTTCCGGTTCTTTGGTACGAACCATTAAAACATAAGGGTTTTTCAAACCTGCTAAAAATACTTCGAGACCTTGTTGATTATACATATTTTGCTTAAAAGTGCGTACATTTTGATCTTCTTCATGGATTGCTAAATAATTTGAAATTGTATTCAATACTTTTCTAACTCTATCATGAAACTGATAAGGGTCTCATTGGGACCCTGTCTCAAATTATTCAAATCTAAGGACAAACAGGTCTCATTTCTGTGGTCGCTAAAGTTTCTTATTAAAACATTTTGATATCGGAATGGTTTTCACGCAGCTAATGTTAACGACCTCACGAGCTGGGCCTTTCAGTTTACTAATAATGGTGCGAAAAATAATCACATTTTGATAATTATTTGCATTTGCATTATCATAGAAATGGGTGTAAATGCTATCAATACTTTCAAGAAAGAAATTCAATTCGTTCATTTCACCATTAAAATCGGGTATAGTTTCGGCGTGAACTTTAGTGAAATTTGGAATTGCCATGGTATTGATTGTAGAAATATTCCCAATTGATAGATTATTGGTTTTCAAGGTAATATTATTGAGTGTATTTGTAAGTGAACTTATTTCTAACTCTAGGGAATCTTCACTATCACTTGGGGAGGGAAAATCACTAGAGGAGTCTGACATGAAACGAAAAATGACTTACAGCAAGAGTATCGTCTTCATCGAACTTCAAGGCTGCCAATTTCCTGGTTGCGTCTGCTTCTTTATCCTTGGTATCTTCAGTAACTATATAGTCCTTTGGTATCCACTTTTCGGCGATCGAACGAACGGACACGTAGGAACCTTTTCGATTGTTACTTAACTATAGAAATAGAAAGTTATCCACGATGGATTCTTGTAACAATCCTACCGACTGCGCCAATTTTAAAAAATTTTTTTTAAATTAAGACAACTTAATAAAATAATGTTATGAACGGACAAGGTGAATCTGCTGCGCTGTTCCTGGAACTGCTCGCATCTCGAGAAGATACAAAGTGCTGAGTTGCGGAATCAGCGATGTGGCTTCGTTCTCACGGTATCCTTGGGAATTGTAGAATATAACTCGCAGTAACATCTTGTTTACTATCAAACTGAACTGCTAACTGTCAAATAGTGCGTTGAGCGCTCAAATCCTTTCATCTTACAGGAGTTCTTTACAGAAATCTTTTAGAAACTGAAATTGAGCCTCGAATAAGACAAATTGTATTAAACAATCAGGAAGAGTTTGAAAATCGTGAAATCATATTTCAGCAGGATGGGGCACCTCCCCATTTCGATCGCATGGCTAGAGAGTTCCTCGATACAAACTTTCCTGGGCGATGGATGGGTCGCAGGGGAAGTACATAATGGCCACCAAGATCTTCGGATCTTACACCTCCAGATTTTTTCTTTTGAGGGTATCTGAAGTCAAAAATCTACGCCACTGAATGCCAAACAATAGAAGAATTGAAACGCAGAATGTGAAGAAATAGATGAACAGACTTTCATCAACGTGAGAGAAGCTATTTATAATAGGGCACTTTATTGTCAAGATTTAGGAGGGGTCCACATTGAACACTTGATGAAATAATTTTGGGGTTAAGTGTTATTCAAAAATAAATTATAATTTTTCAGCTAACTAATTTGTTTTGATTGTGAATTTACAGAACACATTCGTAGGCTTTGAGATTCTCCGGTAAGCGGTACTGTTTATCCTCAATAAACTCTCTTTACGCCTCTTATTAGTAGAATTCATTAAGAGATTCAACTACAAATTAATAACAACGTCTAAACGTCTAACTAATTAGCAAAATATTTTACCGGAAGTGACCAAAATCCATACTTCGTTTTAATCCGGAATGTCACTTTTCAAACGTTAATATATCGAAAACAATTGAATTTGGGAGTAAAGTGTATGAGAGAAAACTGTTGAGAATTATGAGCAGATTTCGAAAATGGAATAATATATGTTGTATTTGAAAAAAATATTGAAGATGGCGCTCAGCAGCCATTTTGAAACTTTAGCTGTGATTTTTCCATGAAAAAGTAGGTTTTTATCTCCTATTTGAGCCCTCCAAATTTCGTTGCGATATACCAGGTGGTTCACAAATTAGTAGGGGGGGAACGGACTTTAGACGAGCACTGTATACTTTTACCCGTTGTTTTCTACCTATTCGATATATTGTCCAGCACAACTCCACTAGTTCTAGAGAATGATGGACAATAAAGCTGGGGTTATCAAATAGTAAAGCAACGCTACCAATTTTTTATATATTATTCTCTATTTACTAGCTGTGTTATAATTGTTATTCGATATATTTTTCAGCATAACCTAACTTTTTCCGAAAATCGTGAAATGAAACATAAAAGCATTATTCATTCATTTTCAGTAATTGTGGTAGGGTTGATAAATTGTACACTCATGAAAACCAATGTGATGTATAATATAAACCTTCAATTTTTCATATATTATCGGAGAGTTATTAAAAAGTTAGAAACTTTAGCATTTGAATCAATCAAAAAGTTATGAAACGGCTGTGCTAGCTTGAGATTGTACTGCTAACCAGCTGAGTTAAAAAAAATTGGTCTATGTTAGGAAATAGTTAATGAATAGTTATTAAATGCTGGATGGTTATGAGTTGATTGTGCTGAAACGGCTGTCAGTTTTATATAATATTTCCTTTAACCAATTTTATGGGGAGAAAAAACAATGCAGGTTTTGAAAATGGTAAAATTATCAGTGGTGGAAGACTGAGTGAACCACGAAAAAAGTTTACAGGAATTTTATTGAGATCTGAACCAGCCGAATTCTTATATTAAATTGAATTGATTTCATAGCGTATGATATTGTCATCTGAATTATAATGTTTGAAAGATAACAGTTCCTTAGTTTCCTCGTCGACTAGAAGAAATGTCGAGCAATTTAGTAGGCTGTTGCGAGTATGTCTCTTTTTAACCCCCGACCAAAACAGAGGGGTGTTACAAGTGTATCTGTGTATCTGTCTGTGGCATCGTAGCTCCCAAACGGATGAACCGATTTTGAGTTAGTTTTTTTTGTTTAAAAGGTGACTTGATCGAGAGTGTTCTCAGCTCAGCTCAGGAGAATCTGTCTAGCCGTTTGAAGATCATCAGCTCTTTTCTAGTTGATGTGAGCAACTTCCACAGGTCTAATCAATTCGAAATTGGGTATACTTTTACTTCAATGATATTGCAAAAACATGGCAACCCCTACCTGATGCTGCAGCATCACCTGAAATCTGTAGGATATCCAACTCCTTACCAACTTACAACAGAGGTATCGTGAATGGTCTCAATGGATAGGTTATAGATAGATGGTGATCAGGGTCTGATGATGGAGCACACGTTTAATCGATATGAAAGAATGCATTGCCAAAATATTGCAACTGCAATAATATTCATGAAAGTTCAGCTATTTTCAGAATACGCAGATTTCGGCGAGGCAAGATCTCGTGTCGCAATTTCGTGTTGCGTGATCGTAGAGTGTCTATTAGTAATATATAAAGTTTAAAGAGCATGAAATAAAACTCAAATTGAATATTTAAAAAACCCTGATACGAAAAAAACTATAAAAAGTCAAAAAAATATTTTTGGCATTTTAAGTTTAATATAAGAAGTACCTTCTGTAATACTAATAATATTTTCTCTGAGTCACAATACGGTTTTTTAGAAAATAGGTCTGCCGAAAAAGCAATCTTTGAAGTCAACAAAATCAATTATTGTTTCCAGAATCAGGAGAAATGTATAACAGTATTTTTGGACCTGGCCAATGCATTTGATACAGTCGATCACAATATACTCCTCTAACGTTTGTCTGACATAGCTATAAGGGATGTTGCCTTGAACACCTTCAAGGATTACTTGACAAATAGAGCACATACTGTCAAAGTGAACAACTCACTCAGTAACCCACTACCAGTCACTAGGTGGGTACCAAAGGGCACTGTTTCAGGACCTATTCTATTTCTGGTATACATCAACAATATATTCAAGATATCAGATTTCAGTGGTAAAATAACATCATTTGCGGACGATACAGCTATAACTTTCGTCGGAAAAACGTGGGAGGAGGCTTATGCTCACGGTGAAACAAACATCAACATGATAACTTGTTGAGTATCAATGTAAAAAAAAACAAATATATTGCATTCACTTCAACCATTACAGACAGACCAAATAGTTTTTTGATTAAAATTCATGAATCATTTTGTCCTAACTATCATAACTGCAGCTGTCCTACTATAAATAAAGCAGATAAAATAAAGTAGCTAGGAGTGATGGTTGACCAATGCCTACGTTGGAATGAACATATTGAATATACCGTGATTAGACTTCGTAAATTGATATATAAATTATATCAACTCAGAAATATATTTAATGAGAAAATGATATTGACAGTGTTTAATGTCTTGGCTGAGTCCATGATACGTTACTGCATAATAGTGGGGGGGGGGGTGGGTATTTCCAAGTCTTCATTATATAATTTAGGAGTAATCCAGAACACTTTGTTAAGAATTTTAATGAAAAAAAGTCAGCGGTATTCTACTCAGACGTTATATCAGGAAACTTTATTATTAAGTGTAAGGCAACTTTATGACTATCAATATTTGCTATGGACTTCCAGCTCCTCTATCAAATTTGTACAACATACATATACCACTCGCATATGTGTTAGTCAGGCAGTGCATTTTCTTAGAAGCAGGCTTGCGCACAACCAAAAGTGCATCACGTACCTTGGACCCAAACTTTACAACGCTTTACCTACCTGAATAAATCCAAATTTAAAATTGATTTGAGAAATTATTTCTGAAATAATTATGGAATCCTAGAAGCGATACTAGAAAGATGATGATATATCCATCTTTCAGAGCTCATCTCAATCTCTGATATTTCTATCTTCTCTCACTCTCTCCTTCTCGCTCCCCTCTTTCTCTCACTTCATCAGATAATTAGCTCTTGTTATGTGAGGTTAGGAATACCATACTTATTTGCAGGCTACAACACAAGCATTGCTTAGGTGGCCACCAACTGAATAGTTTTCCAGTAATCATTCAACCTGTTCGCGCTGTTCTACTTTAAGTGACTCAATGAGTCAGATTGTAATATAAAAAGATATATTTCAAATTATTTCTTGTAAACCAATATGTAATTCTGAACGAATAAAAAAATATTTTGATTTAAGCGTCGTCGCGTCGGGGTACCGCTAAGTAAATAAAATGAAATGAGTAATAAAAAAACTTTTTAAAGACAAGCTTTTATTCAAATGCACTAAAAAGTTGAAAATAATCGCTTTGTATGTGTGACGTAGGTTATTCCGTGAGTTACAGATTCAAAAGCTTGTCGCGCAAAATTTTCAGTTCGAATACAAAAGCGACGAGCTTTTGAATCTCCAACTCACGCAATAACCTACATCACACATCCAGAGCGATTATTCTTTACTTTTTAGTGCATTTGAATAAAAGTTTTTCATTATTTATTTTATTTTGTGCTTTTTAGTATCTAAGTACGCCTCAATCTATGCATTTTTGTTGAAGCATTGTTATTATGAGGCCTTTTTTTCCTCTAAGTTCTGAGCTATGTAGTCCTTCAATGGGGAGACCATCTTTAACTCATCCGCCATCTTGAAGGTGCCATCTTCAATTTATGAATTTCAACTGAAAATCAATAATTTCCGACTAAATTCATAATCTCCGATCCCAAAAACCGCGACATACCAATTTTGAATCGAATCGGGCCTAAATTACAAAACTCATCCGCCATCTTGAATTTGTAAATTTTGATAAAAAATCATAATCTCCGACCCCAAAAGCCCCCACATACCAATTTTGAATAGAATCGAACCATAAAAACAGAGATCGTCGGCTGTCTTGGTGCCGCCATTTTGATTTTATGAATTTTGAAGAAAAATTCACAATCATCGACCCTGAAAACCCCCCTTAACCTTTTTTTTTTCTCTAACAAAAATTCCATGAGCAGTCATTTTAATTTCATAAATATTGACAGAAAATTCATTATCTCCGACCCCGAAAACCCCCACATAACAATTTTGAATGGAATCGTGTCATAATCACAGAACTCGTTCGCCATCTTAAAGCCGGCATTTTGTTTTTTTCTCTAACAAAAATTTCATAATGCATTGTCACCGGAATTATGAATCCTGCCAAATTTCAGCTCAATCGGATGTCGTGCTCCAAAAATGGATTACAAATTGTGAACCGGAAAGAATGACAGAATGACATACGAATGATAGAATGACAAGCGAACGAAGCAAGTTAAATAGAAGCTTGTAATAAGAACATAATACAATTAAAAATTATAAAGTATGAAATTTAAATACGAGTAAGCTACCCAGGCAACGTAGGAAAATATCGTTGAGTCTAAGTCTTCATTAATTTAGTCCGAATAAAAACTTTTTAACGAAAAATTAAACCGACGAAATACGGAACTGAAAAGTTAAAAATAAAATAAACCTTCTTAGTCTCAATAACTAAGCTCCTAAACTAATGTAAGTAACGAATTTTGAGTCGGCGCCAAACAAACAAGCAAATGAATTAGGTAAGGCGTAAAATAATGGCATCGAGTTGCGTGGTGACATTCTGATAATATTTTTGAAGTAATTTAATGATCTCCGTTGATTGTTTGTTTAGCGCCGACTCAAAATTAATTACTTACATTAGTTTAGGAGCTTAGTTATTGAGACTAAGAAGGTTTAATTTATTTTTTACTTTTCAGTTTCGTATTTCGTCGGTTTAATTTTTTATTAAAAAGTTTTATTTTTCAATTTTTTGTGGCTGAAATCTACTAATTACTACCTACTTGTTTTTTGATTACTTCCGAAATACTTATTTACCCACCTTACTTCAACTAGGACCAGTTAAATAATATGATTATCTACTTTTACTATTTGTTGTAATATAAATTATTTTTGTTGTTCTGGTTGGTTTATTTCATTACTTTGTAGATAATTCCATTCGAAATCCAAATATCATCAACTATGAGGTATACCCTATCTAACGAATAGAGAATCATCAAAATCGCAGAACACATGGTACAAAGTTATGCCTGACCAGTATTCAGAGGGTGAGTGATCAATATCCTTCATTTTGCTACCATAAGGGGTGGATTTCATCTTTCAAACTCAATTGGAACCAGCTTCGAAGTACACCCTAACCACTGAAAAAAAAATTATCGGAATCAGACGTCTCAGTAAAAAGTTATGCGTAGTCATACATAAAAAAAAATATACGCGTCGACTAGAGAACCTCTTCCTTTTTGGGTTCGTCGGTTAAAAATTCCCAAAATAGACACAACCGTCAACGACGTCTGTGGTTCCGATAGTCGATCTGAAGGGACAAAATCATATCTCTGAATATTTGTGCAAATATATCGGCTTGAATTTGTATCAGAATCATAACATTATGTATTCACAAAATCGATCCACAGGATGTTTTTTATACTTCACACCCCCGTATTATAGGAATTTCAAATGGACATGTCACTTTTCTGATGGAAATTTTTTACCGGTCAGATTTGATGAATGTTCAGTTGAAATTATTTCTGGGGACAAATGTGTAACATTACTCTAAACTTGTATCTATTCAAAAATGCAGCAACGAAGTCTCATTTGAAAGAAAAACAAAATCTGACACTTCTCTGTCAGAAAACAACTTTTATATTACAGACTGATAACGTGAACTTCATACATTTATATATATCAGATTTGATGAATGTTCAGTTGAAATTATTTCTGGGGACAAATGTGTAACATTACTCTAAACTTGTATCTATTCAAAAATGCAGCAACGAAGTCTCATTTGAAAGAAAAACAAAATCTGACACTTCTCTGTCAGAAAACAACTTTTATATTACAGACTGATAACGTGAACTTCATACATTTATATATATATATATATATATATATATATACATATATATATATATATATATATATATATATATATATATGTATATGTTAGCGAATAAGTGCGACAAACTTCAGGGGGTGATTCTGCATGAAAAAATAATGACAGTTTGCTTTATAATTTTTGTTCGCAAATGCTTCGTTTTCCGAAATACGGGGTGTTGAAGTTTTTCTTAAAAACCGACTATTTATTTATCGCTCTCAAACCGGTCGAGATATGCAAATGAAATTCAGTGAGTTTTAAGAGGTAATTATTGCGCATTTTTTGACATGCAATTAAGAATTTTATGTTCATCATTGGCGCGCATACGGGTGATGATCTCAATTTTTTTTAAAGAAAAAATGGTACTCCACTGAGATATTTCAAATTAAAGATCATGTTTGAATTCCTCGTTCAATTCGTGATAAAAAATCTCTCTAGTTTTTTTTTCGTATGGTGCGCCGATTTCATGCAAAAAAATGAAACATCTTAACGCGTATTTGTCATTACTTTAATACATTATCTAGTAGCGATGCTACTAGCTTACTGTCAACATTCTGTTAAATACGAATATTTCAACGAAATGTCAAATTAGCCTTTCTTCATTTTAAAGCTTTTAGTTTGGTGTAACATTAATGATAATAAGTGATTAATTTTTTTTTTATCTGAAAGAATGGAGAATTATACAAATGCAGAATTGTCAGACATGCATTTTGTCTATGGTCGAAGTAATGGAAATGGTCGGAAAGCTCGACGATTGTATGCTGAGTTGTATCCAGGACACAATATTTGCTCGTCTTCACCAACGGCTGACTGCGGGCCCCTTCGAAAAGTACGAACTGTGCAACTAGAAGAAGCAGTTCTCGAGTTAATTGCGGTGTCACCTGAAACAAGTACTCGTAAAATTGCCAACATACTGAATGTAAGCAACTTCACTATATTTAAAATTCTTGAAGAACAGCAATTGTATCCGTTTCATATTTAACGTGTCTAAGCTCTACTACCTAGAGACTTTTTCCGCGCCTAGTTTCTTGCCAATGGATTCGTCATCAAATCGCTCAAATTTCTGATTTTTTTCAAGGGCGTTTTGTTTACTGACAATGCCAATTTTTGACGACAGTGTATACGAAATTTCCATAACAATCACCTCTGGGCTGAGGAAAATCCACATGGAATCTTTGAAGCTCATTTTCAGCATCAGTTTTCAGTAAATGTATGGCTTGGGGTACTTGATGATCATTTAATCGGTCCATATTTCTTCCCACAACGACTAACAGGCGACTCTTACCTTAATTTCCTACAGGAAGAGTTACCTGTTCTTCTTGAAGAAATTCCTCTACAGCTGAGACAACACTTCTGGTTCATGCATGATGGTGCACCAGTCCCTTTTGGCATTATTGTACATAATCACTTAGATACAGTATATCCAAAATAGGTAGGGGAGGTACGGAACATTGGCTTGCTCGATCTCCGGATTTAAATCCTCTAGATTTTTGCATTTGGGTTTTTTTAAGTCATTAGTTCATTCCACTTCCGTCGAAAATGTTGAAGCTCCGAGGAATCGAATTATAGCCGGCTGTGAGACAATAAGAAATACACCAGGAATATTTGCGCGAATACGACTATCAATGAGGCGAAGAGTTGAATCTTGTATCACGTCTGAGGGAGGTCATTTTGAACATTTGTTGTAGCTTTGCGCCTATTTATTTATTGGTGTTATTTTCTGTTCTGGTATTAGATAGTTCTTGATAATGTTTTAAAGAAATGAAAAATACGCGTTAAGATGTTTTATTTTTTTGCATAAAAACAGCGCCCCATACGAAAAAAAGGCAGATATTTTTTGTCACAAATTGAACGGGGAATTGAATAAGGATTTTTTATTAAAAATATATCAGCAGCGTACCATTAAAAATAAAAAATTAGATCATTACCCGTATGCGCGCCAATGATGAACATCAAATTCTTTATTGCATGTCAAAAAATGAGCAATAACTACTTCTTGAAACTCACCATATTTCATTTGCATATCTCGACCGGTTTCAGAGCAAAAAAATAAATAGTCTGTTTTTAAGAAAAACTTCAACACCCCGTATTTCGGAAAACGAAGCATTTGCAGACAAAAGTTATATGGCAAACTGTCATTATTTTTTCATGCAGAATCACCCCCTGAAGTTTGTCGCACTTATTTATATATAAATATATAAATATATATATATATATATATATATACCCTTGAATGACGAGTATATAATGCCATTCATGGTTAAAAATTCGAAAAAAAACGAAAAAAAATATGTTTTTCAACAACCGCATAACAAAGTAGCCTTTGTCGCGTTCAGATCTCAACGCAAAGTTGACGTTCTCCGAATAATGTCATTAATTGACAGCATTGCCGCTCTAGAGCGAAAAAATCGAACAAACCCTCGCATTTGTTCGGTACTGTTGAAAATAAATAAGTATTCATGGAAAATAGTGATAGTGAATTATCTAAACACCTCTTGATATGGCAGCAAGTGCGAAAAATGTGACTTTGAATCTCTTTCCAGAAAAATCGAGGCAAAAATATGATTTACAATACAATAAGTTCATAACTTGGTTCCAATCGAAGAAGGTGAATAAGTATTCAGAAACATTTTCACAAAAAGCGTCAGATAAAGATTTTCTCCTCTTAAAAGTACATTTCATTTATACTTTATACTCTTTAGAGTAGTTTGTAAAGCAGTTTTTACTATTATGCATTTAATATAATTCGGACGTTTCTGATTTTGTTTTTTCTGTATCTGAGATCTGCGTTTGTCGAAAAAATATTGTGTGTAATTCGAGCACAAAGTGTAATTGCCGCTCTCGAAAAATCACTCTCTTTGTGCTCTAAATACACAAATAGCTATTTTCGTCAAATTCATCCAAATTTTGGGAACCGCGAAACAGCGAAAGTTTGGTAGGTAATATTTTTTTTGCTAGCTTATTAAGAATTTCAGCCGCAAGAACAATCTCACCAACTGTATTACTTTCGAGCAAGGGCTTCAGTTTCCTCTTTCATGATCTACCGCTATATTAATTGAACGACTTTCTTGGTCAACCTGAAATATTCCTTTTCTGTGTGTTGTCTGTAACAATTTTATGATCATTCAACCAATCAAAA
>JAFIRS010006251.1:0-40591 GCA_018342105.1 Gonioctena quinquepunctata | reverse complement strand
ACATGTTACTTCCGTCGATAAAACTTTTTGTGGGATTCATTGAAATGTTTCCGATCCTAACCCTACTTTTCCAAAAAAAAACGAATTCGTCCCTATTTGGTGAAGCGGTAGCCGTAAGATATCGTCATCGGATACTTTGAAAAATTAAATTGCCTACTTCCGGTGCTTTTTGTGATTTTTGCGAACAAACTCGTAAAAAATCAGAATTTTTTGAAATAGATGTAGGAGTACTTTTTTGTTGATATTAACATTCTCTACAAAAATGTTCTCGTGATATTTTCCTGAAAATGAGTATTACAAAAAAAAGTAACATGGCGGTTTCAAGATGGCGGACGAGTTTTGATATTTATGGTCCAGGCCCATCGAAATTGGCAAATAAGGATTTTTGGGATGGGGTATTACAAATATGGCTGATTGAAAATGGCGGACGAGTTTTCTGATTTATTTCTCCAATCTATTAAACATTGGTATTAATGGGTTCGATTTTTGATGTTGCAAAATTGAATAAATCAAGATGGCGGTCATTTATCATCCAAATCCATTCAAAATTTGCATTTGAGGGTATTTTGAGTCTAATATGATTTTTTGGCAACATTCGATAATTTCTAATGGCTGAAAAGGGAAACATTCTCAATTGAATATTGATAGTAAGAATTTTCTGTGAATTGAAAAAATCCACGATTAAAATTAAGTTATTTAAAAAAAAAAGCCGACTAGTTTTAAAATTGATAGTCCAAACCGAAAAATGAGCATTTCTAAAGAAAAAAAAAACAAGTTTAACTGGTGGTGGAAAATTGGAGGTTATATTTCCGAAAAAAAAAATGTTCACATCTAATAATGCGTTGGGATTCAATTCCATGGCTCGATTTGGAAAATCGCGACGCATATCAGTGACATTTTATTCATCATTCTCCCGGTTATGAATTCTTTGTAAAAAATTTATAATTTAAAATGACGGTTTCAAGATGGCGGATGAGTTTTGATATTTATGATTCAAGCCTATTCATATCAAGGTTTTTGGAATCGGATCTTACAAATCATTGGCCAAAATTTATCAATTCAATATGGCAGATCCAAAATGGCGGACGAGTTTTCTGATTTATGTCCCAAATCTATTAAAAATTAATATTAATCGGATTTTGGGTTAGGATTTTCTTTGTAAAATTGAATAAATCAAGATGGCGAACAAGTTTTTGGGATACTATTCAAAAGTTGTATTTGCGGGTTTTTTGTTGTCGGATATGACGATTTTTTGTCCAAATTCAATAATTTAGAATGGTTTTTCCAAAAAAACGGACAAGTTTCATTTTTGATTGTCAGGACCAAAAAATGAGCATTTCTAAAGGAAAAAAACAATTTAACAAATATATAGAATGTATCTTTGTGTTTACATCTTTGTTTATATCTTTGCATAAACTCATTATTCATAGGAATCGCATAGAACATTTTTTGTAGAAAACATCGATATCTACAAAAAAACACTCTCCTGAAAAGATGAGTATTTTGATGTTTATTTGTAAAAAACGCAAGAATAATCTGAAATTACGTATTTTTTAACAAGTCGTATGATTTGGACTAGTACAATTCGTCGATATATTCGAACGTTTGTTTGAAGGTTGTAGACGATTTGGTTACTAGATTACTCTCGTTTCGGACGTCCATCGTCTTAATTTATTTTAAAGGTTTTCACGACGTTTCGAATGCTTGTATCTGCAATCGTCTTCAGGTGAATACTGACAAGTTTAGGTGATACTTACCAATTTATATGTCTGCCGGTGCAATGATGCGTGTAATTCCGCAATGTGCAGTGCTTCTGCAACCCGCCAGAAAGAGCAATTAGTGGTTTCCATACGTTCTTGATCTCAACGCTTGGTTGACTGAAGGCGTTATTGGCTTCGATGTAGGCGGCCTCTTTGAACTTTCGTTTGAACCAATGCTCCTCTCTATGTAGAACACTTGCGTCGTCCCATAGAATTCGATGGTGCTCAGTCCAGGCGTGGTCAGCAATTCCCGATTTTGACGTTTCTCCACGTTGAGTCCATTTCTTGTGCTCATCCAATCTTACCGATAACGGCCTCTTTGTCTCTCCAATGTAGGAATCTCCGCATTCACATGGAACTTCATAAATGCAATACTTACTGATTTCGTTTTTGTTGTCAGGTTTGGTCTTGTTGAGGAAACTCCGTAAATTACAGCCGGATTGGAAGCAGCTCTTGATGTTGTACTTGTTTCCGATCCTTCTGATCTTTTCGGAGACACCTCTGATGTACGGAAGGTAGATAACTGTGCTTTGATGTTGCTCTTCAGATGTCTTCGTTCTCTGGAGTTGTTTCAATACTTCTCCTAGGAGTTCCTTGGGGTACTCCGGTGAAGGTCCTCTCTGATGTGGTTTAATTCGGCATCTAGTGACTCCTATGTGCATCGCTCTCTCTACCAACGTTCTCACGATCCCTCTCTTTTTGTCGAACTCGGATGGTTGGAGCTGTAGCTGAGATACTGCCCCGTATGTGTCTTCTTTCTGCAGACAGAAGTGCGGATTTCATTGCCCATTCTCTCAACGTTCACATCGAGGAAGGGTAGGGCACTGTTGATTTCCATTTCCATCGTGAATTAACAGAATCAGGGATTCGATCAAATTTACTTGTCAGTATTCACCTGAAGACGATTGCAGATACAAGCATTCGAAACGTCGTGAAAACCTTTTAAATCAATTAAGACGATGGACGACTGAAACGAGAGTAATCAAGATATATTCAAACTTGAGAAAATGTTTGCTATATCCGATGACGAAGACAATCCATGTTTCGGTACATTTATAGTTGCCAAACTCCTATGCCCTGATAATTGCCCTTGGCGGTACTTGCATATTTTCTTCACCGGAACAAGAATCTGAAATCGAAACGCCGTGCTCTCATATAGGTACTTTTGGTGTTACGGCTCTCCAAACCACCGCCAACGTCTCTAATTCGAATATGGGCAAGGTATTCCATTAATGTTAACGTTTTTCCAAATGGTGACAGAACAAACCAAACTTTATAGTCTGCAAATGGCGTTGAAAAAACTATAAATGGAGCAGACATTGTTGATCATGTTTGAATTTACTGAAAATGAGCGAATATGCGTTTAGTTGGGAGGATATAAGAAGACATTTTGAGTGACCTTTGCATGAGAGATCGGTGCTTGAAAATTACGTTTTTTTTCGTATCCCGTTTCGATTTCGGATTATATTTGAAGACAAGAAAATAAGTAGCATCGAATGGAGTTTGGTAACTGAAAATTTACACTGCTTTTTTGTTCTAAAAGTTCTGAAATTCTACTCTTATTGGTACATAATCCAAACTCAACTGTGCTCAAAATGTGGTCATATAAAAAATAATCTCAGAATTAAAATACGAATTTTTAATTGATATTGCAAAAAAATATCGATGAGAAGATATATTGTAGGATTTATTTTATTGCTCAGGTTTGTGACAAATGAAGGATGTATTTTTTTAATATGACCATATAGGAATATTTTTTGCTTTAAATCTTCTAGTCAAATTATGTATACTTGCACAAGATATGTAAGGTTAATGATAATTGATAATTAAATAAGTTCAAATCTCAACTTGTTTTTTTTAATTCTACAGAACTGGAGCCTATATACCGAAGTATATTGGAATGGAAAAAATGCTACTTGTGATTTTTTTTCCATAGTTTCTTGACCTAGAAATTTCCGATCTTTGGTCCAGGTTTTTTTTTCCATCTTCAATAATCCAAATAGTTCCCTAATAACTATGGGTACAATTTTTGAAAATTTGATTTATTTCTGATAGTACGGTTGAATTTAATTTTTTTCTGTTTTTTCGAAATACTTCTTGTACTATTGAATTTGGAAAAAATATATTAGTACGAAGATATCTTGGAATTGAAAAAATCAGACTGGATATATTGGATTATTCTAAAAAAATCTTGATGTTCTCCCATGGAATAAGCTCCTCCTGAGAGGGCGATTGAAAAATGGTATTTTACACATACTTTTGTTTTCTTATAGTACAGTCCAATTTTCTATTTTTCACAATCTTTCTCGTACTATCGAATTAAGTGCAGGAATTTGTAGGAATGATCAAAGTGAATCATTTCTCAATATTTCATTTTCGGAATATTCGCAACATTACCTTTATTTTCATTAAAAATGAAAAATATCTCATTCCTCAAGACCGCTGACTACAAATACAATAGTATGTTGGTCGCATATCCATAAAAAAACTACTTCCCTGGCTAATGCCTCGACGGACGGCGAATGACATCCGATGGATAAACGTGCAGAGTCCTACAAGGTACTTTGCAAATGTCGGATCTCATTCAACGTCCGTCGAAGCTTTAGCCAGGGAAGAGTTGTTTTTTGATGGATATGTGACCAACATATACCTTTTGTATAGGTTTTTGTAGTCAGCGGTCTTGAGGAATGAGACATTTTCAATTTTTAATGAAACTATGACTGGCTATCGAGAATGTTACAGATTTCTGTCTCATTGCAAACATATTACTTTTATACAGTGAGCATCATAAGTGTTACCCCCCCTATCTAACTCGTTGCTGGACTCTTGTTAGGAAAATTGTCATGATCTGCTTATAGAGCTTGGAAAAGGAATATGATTCGAAAGAATATATTCATTTAGACAGTTCACCTGTAAACTATGAAAATTCAGTATTCAAATATAACTTCTTATTACGTAAAAATTATTCTATCCTAACGAATATTGAACTCAATGAAACCAGACATTTTAAAAATAATTTCATGTAACTATGCGTGAGACCAAATTATTTATAAACACACGTGGAATGCCATGAAGTCGAAACCAAGGGTCACAAACATGGATGTACCATTAAAATAGTATCTAATTATGAGTTCATCAGAAAAATAGATTCTCTATTTATAAACGACCCCAACTAAGAAGTCATACAGCTGCATAGACAATGTAATAATTATATTTAAAAATAACACGAAGCCAATTGGTCATCATATAACCGTTTATAGTTTCTCTATATGTGGTAAAACGAGGATATATAAACAGTTTTTGGAACAATAAGAGCCATTCCATTCTATTCCATTCGGTATTCCATTCGAGTATTCATTACAAGTCAGTATGTAGTTTAAATTGCACATTTTGATCAGATAATGTTTTAGTCAAATAGATAAAGACTTTTCTACTTCAAGTTAATCAGATGCAACCAAGTTTAAAGGCACCAGTCATTAGAACTCACACCGATGAGTTCTAAAATATTTTGCATACATCGATGTAGTTAGAAGAATTCATCCGACTTCATCATTGTTCCAGTAGTAAATCAAATAATAAATTACTTATCGGGATTTCTCCAGATTAAATAACGGAATTGATTTTAGTGAAGTGAACATCGTGTCTATTACAGGGTGAGACTACATATTTTTTCTCTTTGATTTATTAGGTACCAGGCTTTATAAAATGAACATTTTTCCTCATTCATTCTCTAAATTACTTTGATAAATATTTATTATTTCATCAGATTTTGATAGTTGCTTGTTTTAGAAATAAGATCTAATTGATTAATACTATCCATTGGTTTTTTATTGAAAATTTTGTTATTATGTTTTAAAGTCCTGCAACCTACTGAAGTTGTTGTTCAATGAAGGAAAACAATTACAATGTTAATTGTTTTAATCCAGAGAATTGACTTAAGTATTTTAGATTTGCGAACTTTGACAATTACAAAGTTTAGATTATACTGATAAAGCTTGAAATAAGTATTAAATATATATACTATGATTGATTTTTCTACCTTTGAATAAGAATATATTGTTCATGCCTCAAAATTATAAGACTGTGTAATTGATATGATATTGATTATTGAAATGATTTTACTGCTGTGTTTACATTCATATTTCTTGGTGATTTTAAATACAGTGGGTTTATAAGATTCATTGATTTCTGGTTTTGTGAATTGTTTTGAAAATGGATCCTAATTATATCTTTTAAAATTACAACCATATTATTATTATTTCATCTGTTTTGATAGCTTGAGTTATGACTGAGTACATAGATTAAACGAATCTCGATCATATATTGAAGGAATTACTTGGATTTGACCGCTCTCTAAGTACATTCTCTGTGTCAATGTTTAGTTGCACAATCTTCAGTATAGAACCTCTAACGACTTTTTATAAGACACGCTTTTGTACTGTCAATTGTGTGAAAAAGAATTAGTATTTGAGTAGAGTGAATACAGATAAAACCAGTATAGTTAAACATCATTTGACGGTATTTGTAAAATCCTTCTAGTGGATTTTCTAGAGTGTTTCTTTAATAAAAGTTACTGTGAGGTTCGACAAACACTTGGGTTTTCGGAATGGTGTGTGTATTCATAACACTCTGTATAGACTCAGGTTTTAACAATAACTGGTCAGTGGTGGGGTCTTTAGAGTCTCCCCCTATCAGGTTATAACAAAATCGCCGAGACACGTCGACTTTTTATTTCTACAATGTACATTTTTGTATGAATACGTTCATCCCTTACTGGAGGGGAGCAACCCTTTCGAAAATTTTAAATTGCATGGGGTGGTGAGAGATAGCTCATTTGAAAGGGGGTTTTATTCTCTATTCAACCGTGCGAAGGAATTGACATTTGCTCCATTAATTGTTTATTGTTTCAGAATAACAAAAATTAACGTAGCGCACTCATCTTTAGAATTAAAATTCGGCCCTGCATGATATCGGTTTTGGTTCAGACGTCAAGTGAGACTTATTTGCCATATGCTTGGATATTAAACTGCACGTTTTTGTCGGTGATTTTGCATTGTTTTCAGGATAAATGGTCAAAAAACAATAAATTGATATCAAGGAGAGTGCGAGTCAGTGTATTAGCTGTACGTTTTGATTGCTATTCATCTCCAAACAATGTGAGTTAAATGAGAAATGCAAAGCGATTGTTATTTTTGGTGAGGCTCGTCGCAATTATCATGAGGCTGTACGAATGTTCAATGAACGTTTTCCAGATCGCCCTAAGATAGACATTATTTCAAACATTTAGGTGGAAAATTTTATGAGAACGGCAGTGTGCAAAATAAAAAACGTTCTGGGCGATAACTACTGGGGAAGATAAACAAGTGGACATTATGGGCGAATTTGTGAATAATCCGTCGTCATCGAGAAGAACTGTATTGAGAGTTCTGAAAAAAAAACATCATCCCTATAAAATAAAGATGGTACATGAACTGACGGACGATGATCCAGACCGCCGTCTAGAATATTGTGAAATTGTATCTAATCATATTTTGCAAAATCCCAGCTATTTGCAACACATTTGTTTCAGTGATGAGGCTACTTTTTTTTAAACGGTCACGTGCATAGACGAAATGTGAGGTACTGGTCCAATGAAAATCCTCGACTTTTTGGCGAAACTCATACTCAGTTTCCACAAAAAGTTCATGTGTGGGCAGGAAAACTGGGTGACCACATTATAGGTCCGTTATTTATTGAGGAAAATCTGACTGGTGCCCTCTATTTGGAAATGCTGGAAACAGTGATAGATCCACTGATAGTGGCAACTGTAGGAAATAATGAAGACGAATTTGACATGGAAATTATTTTGCAACAAGATGGAGCTCCTCCTCATTTTGAAGTTGCTGTGAGGAATTATTTGAATACTGTTTATGCAGGACGATGGATCGGGCGCCAAGGCTCTTTGGAATGGCCTCCAAGATCACCAGATCTAACCCCTTTAGTTTTTTTTTCTATGGGGATACCTAAAATCTAAAGTATACGAGACTCAGTGCCACTTTATTCAGGACTTGCGAGCGCAGATTACGGAAGTGTGTGCAACTTTGCAAAGCGTCAGGGCTGAAACTAAAAACAGACTTTATTTTTGCCAGGAGGTCAACAGGAAACATTTTGAACATTTATTGCAATAACAGATAAGGTCAGTGTTAGTTTAGTTGCCTTCCTGTTTGTGGTGTTTTGTTATTTTTAAACATTAATAACTCAACACGTAATGAAGCAAATTCCAAATTTTTTGCACAGTTGAATGGAGGATAACACATCCTTCCAGATGAGCTATCACTCACCACCCCATGCTATTTAAATTTTTCGAAAGGGTTGCTCCTCTCCAGTAAGTGATGAAATAAGGGGTAAACTATTCATACAAAAATATACATTGTAGAAATCAAAGGTCGACGTGTCCCGGCGATTTTCCTAACAGGAGTCCAGTAACGAGTTACATAGGGGACGTAACACTTATGATGTTCACTGTATATTTTCAACTTATATTTAAGATAACTCAACCAACTTTTTTCCAGTCGATTCCCCAGTGTGGCGCATGTTTTGAGAATTCGAGTCAATGTTCTATCGCCTACTATTTTTTTTTAATGAAAAATCACAAATGGCAATACTTCGACTTTTTCAAATGCAACACCCTATATTTTATTGCATCATTGCATGTAATTTTTCAAGAGCTTTTTGTCCATATAGGGTTTGTGGGGTTTCCTTTGTAAGTTTGCGAGATTTGCTGCAAAATAAGAAATTTTGAGGGTTTTTTATCGAAAAAAAAAAGGAATCGTGTGGGCCGCTGTCTTAAAATTTGACACATCCGTGTACTTTCAATAATTGTACACTCTAATTGTTAATAATGAATTTCACTCGCGTAGGATTAGTGAATATGGTCTATTGTATTGGCGAAGCTGACATAAATCCTTTAATACAAGCTTTTATTTAGTTTCACCTGTGACCTGTGATCAAATCTTGTAAGTTAAATTTGACCCACTTCTAATCGTCCGATTGATTTGAAATTTGGCAGGTTTACATAATTACGGTAACAATGCATTACGATTCAGTAAAAAAAAACAAAATGGCGGCTCCAATATGGCGGACAATTTTTGTAATTATGTTCCGATTCGATTCAAAATTGACGGAGATTTATAAATTCAAGATGGCGGCCCCAAGATGGAGGACGAGTTTTGTGATTATGGTCCAATCCGATTCAAAATTGGTATGCCGGGGTTTTCGGGGTCGGAGATTATGAATTTTCTGTCAAAATTCATAAATTCAAGATGGCGGCTCCAAGAGGGGGGATGAGTTTTGTGATTCCCAGATAACACAGGATATCCTATGGATATCCATTTCATTTCCAATTCTGGTCGGGATATCCCTGGATTTGAAATGGACATCCATAAGATATCCGTCGACGGATTTGAAATGGATATCCTTCAGAAGATATCATATGGATGGCCATAAGATATCCGGAGCAAATATGGATAAGTTTAAATTGCAAGATTGATTTTTATTGTGTCAATTTCTGAGCTTCTTTCATGCTCGTACATATAGATTAATTTTTTTGGAAAAATCTCATGTTTCGTTTTTCTACTTGATTTGAAATGGATATCCTTCAGAAGATATCCTAGGGATAGCCATGAGATATCCAAAGCAATCATAAATGAATGTAAATATTCTCGTAGATACACAAATTGTACCTTTTCAAAAATATGTTGTCGCGGGGACCCTCTGCGACCACAGAACAGATATACATGTGTCTGCGACAGCCTGGCCATACTATACGCATAATTACTGGCTACGTCTGTCATTTTGTTGAGGAAGGTCATAGCACTGAATCCAAACAAAAATCGTGTTTTTTTTTCTATTGTCTTTCGTTTTTAATAAACTGTTGGTCTGGACATAATGGTTTTCATCTGTAGCAATTGATTGTTTCCAAAGGGAATTACATATATTGGCCGAATACAGGTAAATATCAATCGAGAAGGACATAACCTATAAAAATCCATTATTTCCAATGCATTTATGTATTTGAGTTTAGATATTTTCAGAAATGCTGAAAAGCACCTCGTTACATTTGCCACAATACACGAGTTTTTCAAATGTCACAGTGTCCAGATTAAAAATGGTGTGAATGCCTACAACAGTGGACATGTGATGAAGATGATTCATCAGTAGATTCGAACATTTTCCTATTGATTGCACTGAAAAAATGAATCTTTCGGAAGAATATTTGGGAACTGGACCGAAGTTCAAAGCTTATGTAGGTGAGTTGTATGTTTTTCTATTCTACAACTCTTTTTTTAGGTACCTAAATGAAATCTAAAAAATATGACTGTGGAACGATGCCTTTCTTCCGTGCTCACTAATATGTTTGCCTCCAAATATAGCTGGTATGGAGCAAAAAAAATAAAGTGGACAACTAAAACTGGCTGAATTATCACTAGGTGAAAAGCCCATTCAGTTGTTCAATTTATTTGATAATTTGTATTATCTCATAAGAGACTGCTAGTTCAGTGAGAATGCAAAATTTCCAAGAAAAGTTTATGTAAAATATGCTTATATATATATATATATATATATATATATATATATCATAGTATACCAATAAAGAGAGAGAAAAACTATGGCAGTGGTATATATATTATCATCATCAGTATTCGAATTCAAAAGAAAGCATAATATTTCTCAGTATTTTTTTGTAAATTTCAACGTTAATTATACCCGTGAATATATCATTTCAGAAGCGGCTGACCTCAGTGATTAGACGGAAAATAAAAAAGCTACTGAAGAAGCCATCTAGGCTTGGCTGAGAAGGGCCAAAGAATGGCATCTGTCATCTTCTAGAATAAAGGAAACACCTGGATGGATGAAGAAAATAGCATTCTATTTTTTCTTTAACTTTATTTTTTTTATTATTCTGCATTTAATATTCTGTTTTTATTTTAGAGTTTACATATACATTTTATTTGTTGAAAACTCGGAAGTTTATGAGAATATTTTTGATACCAGAGTTTATTAATACATTTTTTTTGTTCAATACCATTATTTTCATTTCCCTCCAGATTGCTATTACTATATTTTATCTTCGATGGATATCCCCGGAGAATATCTTTAGAATATCTCTCAAGGAATCTTTCAGATAGCTTTTGAATATCCCTGAAGGATATCTCATGGATATTCCTGAAAGATATCTTATGGATATCTTTGAAAGATATCTTATGGACATCTCTGGAGGATATCTTATGGATATCCTTGAAGGATATTCTATGGATGTCCACTTTGGACATCCATCGGATGTCCATAAGATATCTTTTGGATATAGTTGGATGTCCATAGTATATCCATAAAATTCATGAAGGATGTCCAATAGATATCCATTGGATGTCCATGTGTTATCTGGGTTATGGTCCGATTCGATTCAAAATTGGTATGCGGCGGTTTTCGCGGTCGAAGATTTTGAATTTTTCGTCAAAATTCATAAATTTAAGATGGTGGCTCCAAGATGGAGTACCAGTTTTCTGATTATGGTCATATTTTATTCAGAATTGGTATGTGGGGGGTTTTCTGGTTAGGAGATTATGAATTTTTTGTTAAAATCTATAAATTCAAGATGGCGACTCCAGGATGGCGGACGATTTGTGATTATGGTCAGATTTTATTCATAATTGGTGTGTGGGAGTTTTTGGGGTCGGAGATCATGATTTCTTTCAGCTCAAAACTTACAGGGAAGAGATGCTAGAAATGAACAGATTGAGGCGAACTAACTAAAAAGCAAAAAATAAAATAACTTATGAATGATTTTTTAAAGACAAGCTTTCATTTAGGTCGTTCACAAAAACGTATAAAATAAGTATAAGTCATCGCTGACAATGATTTAATTATTTTTTGTTGAATGAATTGGTTTTGAAAAACGTATCGCGCGAATTGTAATAAAATTAATACTACGAATTTCTGGGGTCGGAGATCATGATTTCTTTCAGCTCAAAACTTCCAGGGAAGATACCTTGTAATAACGATGCTCTATTAGAAATCAACTGATTAAACCAAAAAATAACTGATAAAACACATTTATAAAGACGATCTTTTATTCAAGCCGTGCACTAAAACGTATAAAATAAATTTGAGTCATCGCTGACAATGATTTAATTTTTTGTTGTTGAATTATTTGGTTTCAGAAAGCTTGTCGCGCGAATTGTAATAAAACCATCCAATCATTGTCCAATGAAATTAATTGGTACCTACTTTTATGAACACTTCGCGCGACAAAGTTTTCGAAACCAAATAATTCAAAAAAATAATTAAATCTTGTCAGCGATGACTCAAATTTATTTTATTCGTTTTAGTACACGGCTTAAATGAAAGCTTGTCTTCAAAAAGGTTTTTTATAAGTTATTACGTATCCGTTTACGCGATACTTTAATCATTTTCCAGGACCTGGACCTCCTCCGAAAAAAAAAACTGGGTACGTGCTTGATTACATCGTGCCTTTTTAATGATTGTTTCAGGCAGTAATTTAAGAGCTGCAAACATAAGGAAAATTGACATCTACCTCAAATGTTTAATAAGTAATTTAGTATATAGTCAAACCATTTACAATTGCAGAATCATAATAAACAAGTTTCCCAGTCTTGAGGCGGAATTATTTGAGCAACAGAGGCGGAGATGAATAATTTTATTTAGATATTTAAATATTTTAAAAATACGTTAAAATAAAAAAAATATGCCATAAACGAGGAAGTATGTATTAATAGGCAATCGGATCATCATAATTTCATTTTCCAATGGTCGAAAAAAGCCATAGTTTCCATCAAAACACAACACTCCTATAGAATATTTCAAAACCTATTTCGATCCCAGACCAGAGACGCTACTGGCTTTCATTTACTCAGACCTGAAACTGGTGATTTATTAGTCTCAACGTATAGACACACCTACACTGATGAAAATCGTTGTGAAGAAATTTAATGCCTGTGAATTTCACAAAACATATCTTGTGACCAACATTCCACATGATCAAAACTTTAAAAATACATTATGAAGTGTATTACAGATTAAAACATGTAAAGCATAAAAAGTACATTGGGAAAACGAATGATTCACCAGATTTATTCGGTAAAGTGTATCCTGACATGTTTTGTTATGTGAAACCCCCTCTATGTTCATTTTATGCGTGCACCTAAACTCTGAGCCCAGCGTCATTAACGGTTTATATTCTATTTTTAAAAGTGGTGAGATCATCTGTTCACCCTCTGCTGCAAATCTGCATTCAATATTTCGGTGATAAGTACGGTGTTTATTATGAAATGTTTATAGATTAGGTTCAGTTGTGTGGTTTTTGTGATTATCTAGTAAGTATATCCCTTGTATATTATGTTTTCTTGCAATTTATGTAGTTTCAAATGTATAACGCTCCGTAAATATGATTTACACCAGTATTTTCATAGAAATTAGAATAGAGCGAAATTTGTATGCCTACATTCAAAGTGTGGCGTGTCGGTTGATTCATATACAGGGTTTAAACAACATATTTTTTGACAGCCGTAGAAAAATTATTTTTAAGACTCAAAAACACTCATTTTCCAGCCAGTTCTTTACCTTCCTGATGTCATCAATATTTTTCAGGTGTCAAACCAATGGTTATTTACTATGTATATTTTGAGAAGGGAAATATTGGTAATGATGAAGAAGCAACATTTTTGGATGCTCTGAAAGTGGCATATGCCTTATATTTTATTTTGAATACCTATAAAATATCCAAAAGATCTCTCAACAACAATGGGATTTTTGCAAAGGATGTTCCTGGAAATACATCCAGATTCAGGATCAAAATCGAAGAAAGAATTAGCTGTTCGAAAATATGTTTTCAATTCAACAAGCTAGTTAGTATGAAGAGAAATCTTTGAACTATTTAGCTCTTAATATTTGTGTTCAATTTATTAATATTCTCTCATTTGTGTTATCAGTGTATTAGCTAGTGTTATTTTTCTATAAATTCGATATTCCAGTATTTCATTTCCGTTTATTTTGTTTTGAGTTTGTACTTAAATTTTAAAGTGTGTTATGTTTCATTATTGATACAGTTTAAGTTAATATATTTTTCATTGTATGTGACGTCTTTTTGTAATTGAGTAGGTACCTATCATCGTAAAATCTAATTATTGTTTCACTTTCTGCTTTTTCATAGTCTATTCGTTTTTTTAAGTTGAAGGATTCGTGTATTTTGTTTTGGCCTGTGAAATTTGTTCTATTTCGTTTGTATGTGATTTTTTTGTTTTGTTTATATTTATATCTCTTTTTAATTTCACTCACTCATCAAAAGTTAAGATGAAATGTACTACATATGGTGATACTTTTCAACGGGTATTTATATTCCTTTCTCAGTGGAATGGTTTGTGATTGATTCAATTGAACTATTCCTCTGAAAAAATATTTTCTGATAAAGGCTTTTTGATAAAACTGATGCAGTGTAGATTTCATTCTCATTGAATGTGTATATATAAAGCTGAATGTAGTTTTATCAATACAATAAGCCAAATCACAGGAGGATTTACATCACAGTGTGAATTCACATTTTATTCTGAAATGTAATATTCCACCGAAGAATCGCAAAGTACATTTGAATTCTACATTGTTGACTGTGTATTATATACAGTACAGATCATGTGAACTTCAATTATATTTCATGTGAATGTACTCCTGGAAATCACAAAATTCACTTCAAATTACAGTAGCAGCATAGTAGATTTACACAGCCGATCAAGTAATTTAGTTATTTAGTTATTCTCCATAACGAATTGTGTTATTATTCATAACCATTCCATTGATTTTCCATAACTAATCCAGTTATTCGCTATGGCGTTTTCACAGTATTCGTAATGTAATCTTACGAATACATAACTCACTGCGATTTCACATGATTTTACGTTGGTTACAAAAAGGCCAACGTAAAATTATGTGATTTCACAATATATTTTTTATCAGTGTATAAGCATTATCATTATCACTCAAACCCACGTTGACTATCGGCTTTTTTGATCTTCTTTTGATCTACCGTTTGTCGACGAAGAATGTTTACGAGTAGTACACATTATTTTTCGTTCCGTTTCCTCGCATATACGTTCGTGTTGGCGAAGTAATTTTTTTATTTGCTCCCTATAGAAACAGCTTCTGCAATTGATATTGGATGGACTATATCTAGATCATTTGTTTCAACTTTTTCCTTTCCTGGTACTAGATTTTTTCTTCTCTTCTGTCATACTAAACAAAACGAGAACTATGTGATTAATTTCATTTATTTGTTGGTTATGTCAAGTTCAACATATAATTACTGTGTTGCCAAACCTGACATTTCCACAAACGTCTTTGAATTCCCCTCGATTCAGGGGGAAAAATAGAACCAGTCCTATTTATTTTCAGTCAACAAAATAATTTCGCGCGCATGCGTATTTGTTTTAAATTTCAGCCACTTGCAGTCAGGCAGTCTGGACTACATTCAGGAGAACCATCCAACAGCTGAAACCATAATCATGGGAGATTTTAATGTACATAACGCTGCCTGGCTCAAATTCTCTAACAAAACAGATGATGCAGGTCGTCAAGCCGAGGCCTTCGCCATCACTCATGGCCTAGAACAACTGGTCGAGCTACCAACCCGCATCCCTGATGTCAACAACCAGTCTGCCAATACACTAGATCTTTTCCTCACCACCAATCCTGACCCGTATAGAATAGAAGTTTGTGCCCCACTTGGAAACTCTGATCACACCCTCATCTCCACAACATGCTCTTTCCATTTACCATCGAGCTGCACAATACCACCCCGTCTCATGTGGCATTACAATTCGGCCGACTGGGAAGGTCTTCGTATGTTTTTCTCAGCGTTTCCATGGAAGAGAGTTTGTTTCTCTTCAGTAGATCCAACACGATGTGCTGAGACAATTTCTGAAATCATCATGTTGGGGATGCAAACTTACATACCGAATACCGAAAGAAGAACATCATCCGATAAGACCTGGTTTAACAGAAACTGCTCTAGAGCTGTGGCTTCCAAACAGGCAGCATACCATCGATGGCTAAAAAATCCGGGCCCTGAGACCAGAGCAGCATATGTCGAGGCTAGAGGCATATGTAAAGAGACAATAGAAAGCTCAAAAGATGCCCACAAAGCCAAAATAAGATCAAAACTTGCTGAATGTCCTAACGGATCCCGTTCATTTTGGTCTTTCGCCAAAGCTGTGGGAAGAAATTTCACTTCCAGCTCATTTCCTCCCCTAACCAAAGAAGATGGAACACTAGCAACGACTGCCCAGGAAAAAGCCAATATCTTTGCGCACCTATTTGCTGGAAATTCCACTCTGGATTCAATGGAAAACAACCCCGACATTACACCTATTGACAGTCACATGCCGAGATCACCTTTCGCCAACGACTATCAAAAGATTTTGCTGGGTTCAACACCAACAAAGCCTGTGATCTGACGATCCGCCGATTGTTCTCAAGAAATGTGCCCCGAACTAACACCTGTTCTTTGCAAGTTGTTCAACCACTCTTACAATTTGGGGTATTTCCGTCCAATTGGAAAATTGCAAGAGTACAGCCAGTCCCTAAAAAAGGCAAAAAGGCCCTACCTAGCAACTACAGACCTATCGCACTGCTATCTATTATTTCAAAGGTCATGGAAAAAGCCATCAACATCGAGCTCATGAAATATCTGGAAGACTCAGGAATTGTCAACGATAGGCAATATGGCTTCCGCCATCAGAGATCAACTGGTGACCTGCTCGCTTACGTCTCACATATATGGCAGCTATCTATTGAAAAGCATGGAGAAACTTTAGCTGTGGCATTAGATATCTCCAAGGCGTTCGATCGAGTTTGGCACCAGGGACTCTTCGCCAAGCTTCCGTCTTATGGCTTGCCCCCTCAGCTGTGTTCTCTGCTTGCTAGTTTTCTCTCAAACAGGTCTCTCCATGTAGTGGTCGATGGAGTTTCATCTGACACTCTACTCATAAATGCTGGTGTTCCGCAAGGATCCATTCTCGCACCAACACTATTTCTACTTCACATCAACGACCTGTTGAAAGCAACTTCATGTCCAGTACACAGCTTTGCCGATGATAGTACCCTCCATACCGCTTTCTCTTCCAGGGCCCCTATATCAGCCCGTGAAACCAGAAATGAACGAGGAAGAAATGTTAATAATATAAATATGGACTTGGCAACAATTCTCGAATGGGGATCTAATAACTTGGTAGAATTCAATGCAAACAAAACACAAGCATGTCTTTTCTCTAGAAAAGCCGATCTCACTGTGCCTAACATAACTTTGTCAGGAGTAACCATACCACTGAAGCCATCCATATCGATGCTTGGTATTACTATCAGCAATAACCTTTCCTGGGAAAATCACGGGTCCATTGCCAAAGTGCATCCCGAAAACTTGGTTTTCTGTTTCGTGCCAAGAGCTATTTCACCCCCAGTCAGCTGCTTATGATCTATAAGGCACAGATCCGACCTGTCCTGGAATACTGTTCCCATATTTGGAGTGCGGCACCTAAACATATCCTGAGGCTATTGGATTCTGTCCAAAAAAGGGCAATTCGTCTCGTCGGTGATGTCTCGCTTACAAACTCGCTCACTTGTCTGGAACACCGTAGAAAAGTTGGCGATTTGTCTCTATTTTATAGATATTTTCATGGGCGATGCTCTTCTGAAATATCAACAATCGTTCCTGCTTTGGCAGTCTCTTCGAGATTAACCCGTCAAGTTCAGTCATCACACCCCTTCGTGGTCACTTTGAAACCTGCAGAACATCACTTTCCAAAGACTCGTTCATCCAACGAACAGCGAGGCTTTGGAACTCATTGCCTAGGGAGGTGTTCCCCGAGGCATACAACCTTCAGAAATTTAAGAAGAACACCAACTCCTACCTTCTTTCCCTAGGTTCCTACGATGTTCTCTGAACATTACAGGATATCCCTTTTCGTGGGAACCAGAACATAAAAAAAAAAAAAAAAGGCAGACAAATAGGCACGAAAAAGGCATGATGTAATAAGGGTTTAAGGAATCGATTGGAAAACAGTTGGCTGAGTTATCTTGAATGGTTCTGAAGTTATGAATTTTTCTGTGGGTCTACGTACGACAAATTGACATAAGTCAAAAACCATTGCAAATTAGCCTAAAAAACCCGGGGGCCTTATATCGACAATTAAGTCCATAAATGTAACAAAAATGGGGAGTTGCCAATAAGAAAAAAACAGAATTCAGTTGTGTATCTTATTTTGGGACATCCTGCATATTAATATAAAGCCGATAGCTTGGATAGAAAAACAGTTATGAAGCTTGCTTACACACCCTAGGTCACCCTGTATGAGATAATTTACGTATTTTCAAATCCGTACCTGGAATCTCCATATCTGGTAATCTTTTTTTATTGCCTTTCACACCCCGAACAAGGTATGGGATTACCATTTATAATGAATCTGTAATATCTCTGGTCGAACTATACCAGTAACGGTATAGTTGAACCTCTCACCTACCTGATTAATTGTTCATTAATATAAGGAATTTTCCCAGAATTCCTAAAGGAAAGTAAAATTGTACCAATTCATAAAACAGGGAATGAATTACCGACCAATTTCACTTTCCAGTCCACGAAAAATATGTCTCAAATTTAGGTGTCACATTTTTAGAAAAATCGAATTTATTTAACAATAATCAGTTTGGTTTTCGTAAGGGAATGTCTACAAGCCAAGCTGTCACAAAGTTTCTTAACAATCTGTACCAACATTTGGATGAAGGAAAAAAGGCTTCGGGGATCTTCTCAGACCTGATTAAAGCCTTTGACTTGGTTGATCATGATTTTCTCCTTGCAAAACTTCAAATGTATGGTATCAGGGGAGTAGCTCATGAATGGTTTGTCAGTTATTTGAAAGGTAGAAACCAGTATGTAGAGGTAAATGGTAAAAAGTCGGTATCTAGAACCTGTTTCAATGGGGTACCACAAGGCTCTATTTTGGGTCCACTGTTATATATAATATATGTCAATGACTTTTACAGCGATCACTTTGTGACACATCATTATTGATAACTAAAAATAATATCATATCAACGGTTGATAAAGCATCTAATGAAATTCAGAAAGCTCAGAAATGGTTTTCAGATAATGGTCTGGTACTGAACGACAGAAAAACGTTGCTTCTAAGATTCAATCATTCAAGAACTAATTTTGATCACAGCCTCTTGGTGAAATCTGTAAATGGTTCAATTCAACGACAGAGAGAGGCAAAAGTTTTGGGCTTGAATATAGCTGAAAACTTAAAATGGAGTAAACACATAGTTATGATTTGTAAAAAAATTGCTCCAATATCCTATTGCATTCAACAACTGCGTTGCAGTGTGAGTAAACCATTATTATTGATCTATTACCATGCACATTTTCACTCTACTATCTCATATGGAATTGTGGCATGGAGAGCATCTCGTGACTGCACTAGGATATTTACAATTCAAAAAAGGGCTATCAGGTATATTGCAGGAGTGAGTAGAAGAAATAGTTGTAGGACCATTTGTCAAAGTCTCAGAATCTTAACACTCATAAGTATATACATCTATGAGCTATTGCAATATGTTAAATCAGATATAACAAGCTTTCAGAGTCTTAACAGGAATACAAATTATAACACAGCTGCAAGTTCCATCACACAGATTGTCAGTAACTGAAACATGTCCTAGACTTATGGCCATAAAAGTTTATAACAAATTACCGAATGAAATCAAGAATCTGCCTGTGAAACTTTATAAGCAAAGAATCAAGGAGTTGCTCTTGGATAAATCATATTATACTCTAGATGAATATTTAAATGATAGTCAGTGATAATATAATGCATATATGTTTATCTACATTTCTATATTGAACAAATGGTTACTGACAATGCTTTATATATGTATTGCAATATTTATTTATTTTATTTTTATTGTTGTGTCTACTGTATTGTTTTATTGATTTATTCGTTTGTATTGTATTAACTTATTCAATATCACCGTTGATGATCTTACTGAATAACTATTATTATTATTAAAGCTTTACAATTTTTTTATTTATTACATAGAATAATTGTTAAGGTCAAATAAACACATTTTGCACTTAGTGATCCCATTTGTGTGTTTCAATACTATTTTATATCTACACTTTTATACTATTTTATATTTATATATTTAACATGACCTATATCATTGTAATGATCCACTGGCTGAATAAATATTATATTCGTTGTTTCGACTGAGCGATTGTTTTGCATATTTTGTTGCTGCTGGGGTAATATCCCTTAGATAAGCGCAATTTTGCGCCTTGGCGTAATAGACCAGGGCTAAAGCCTTTGAAAATGGTAAAAAGTTAAAAAAAATAAAAGTAGGATGAAACCCATTGGAGAAGAAAGAGAATATAACAAAAATGATGGGAAAAATAATTTACGGGTGATCTGAGGTCGGGAAGTGGAAGGGGGTGAGTTTTTAAGGGTAAAAAACGGTTTATCTCGATTTCAGGCAAAACAAAAAAGGTAAATGGCAAAGTTGTAGATAATGAAAAGATCTACAACTTTTGCATCCACACTTTTTCCACATAACCTCAAAATGTATTTAAAAAATTGAAATAACCAAGTTTTTGGTTTTTTATTTTTATCTATTCCAAAAAAATTTTTTTTTTACCAAATTTGATGAAAACTCACTTTTTCATGTCCCAAACACACTGTAATTTTTTTGATTTAAAATATTTATTTTTTCACCTTATTTTTACTTCTCGAAAAAGCACCCTAATTTTCAATCAAAAATTCTCCCGTAAAAATATCAGCTTTTTTAAAAAGCTCGGTGGGCTTTTTGTTCGTTGAAATCTCTACTTTCTGATGGTATAAAAAAATATACATTACTATGGTAAATGTTCTCATTAAATGCAAAGAAACGTAAAGTTAATCTTTAATAAGACATCTACAATATTTTGAGAAAGTTGTAGAATCTTTAAATTAAATGCGTAGATGCCTATTTATTGCTATTTTTAACCGACGAAACCAAAAAGGAGGAGGTTCTCTATTCGACCCGTATATTTTATGTTTTTACATAATATTTTTTTATGTATGATCACGCATAACTTTTTACTGAGGCGTCCGATTCCGATTTTTTTCAGTGGATAGCGTGTACTTCGACTTTGGTCCCATTTGAATTTAAAAGATGAAATCCACCCCTAAGGGTAGCGAAATGAAGGATATCTCACCCTCTGAATTCTGGTCCGTTAACCGATTCTATCAGGCATAACTTTGTACTGGGTTCTTCGATTGGGATGATTCTTTTTTTCATAGATAGGGTATACCTTATATTTGGATCTCGAAAGGAATTAGCCACCCTTACGGGTAGAAAAATAGGGGATAATTGATTTTTCACTAGTGAACATTAGCACACACATACGTAGTTGACATTGACAGATCGCTACTGACATTATTCTTGTTCCGTCAAAATCAGTATATTTTATGAGAGAATGGAATTATATACAAAGTAATGAAATAAACTAACCAGAACAACGAAAATAATTCATATTACAACAAATATTGAAAGTAGATAATCATAAAAAACAAGTAGGTAGTAATTGGTAGATTTTAGCCACAAAAAATTGAAAAATAAAAACTTTTTAACAAAAAATTAAACCGACGAAATACGGAACTGAAAAGTAAAAAATAAAAACTTTTTAACAAAAATTAAACCGACGAAAAAATCAACTGAAAAGCAAAAAATAAAATAAACCTTCTTAGTCTAAATGATAATTGAGCTCCTAAACTAATGTAACTGATTTTGAGTCGGCGCCAAACAAACTAGCAATTGAATTAGGTGAAGCGTAAAATGATGGCAGCGAGATGCACGGCTGCGTTTTGATGACTTCTTTCATAGATAATGATCTTCGATAATTGTTTGTTTGGCGCCGACTCAAAATCAGTTACTTACATTAGTTTAGGAGCTCCTTAATGATAGACCTCCTTAATGATAGACCATCCTAAAGAAACAACAAACGATAAACAATATATAAAGTATACTAATTATGAAAAACTAAAGGCTTCCTTCAGTAACATATCTTGGGAATCGGTATATTCGGCATCTCATCCAGACACTGCAACTGAATTTTTTGTCAGCATCCTTTCTAACGCAATTGAGAGATGCACTGAAACAAAACAAAAACGATATAAAAATTGTAAAATAGCACCGTGGATAACTAATGCTTTAATCAAGTCAATAGACACAAGGAATAAAATGTTCAATAATGTTCGTAAACATCCGAACAATCCGGATATTAAATCACAATATAAAAATTACAGGAATAAACTGTCATCATTATTAGCTAAAACCAAGCATGACTACTACAAAACACAAATAGAATCGAACTCAAGTAATACAAAAGCTATGGGATATAGTTAATGAAATCAGCAGATCCACCACTAAAAAATACAACAGAATAAGTACAATAAAAAGTAATATGGGAAATGTTTTAACAAATGAAAAGAAATCGCAAATGAGTTCAATGATGAATTCGCTACAATAGGTAGAAAACTAGCTAACCAAATCAAAAAGATCCGAATTTCGTTATTAAAAAATCAACACAAGTCAACTCTTTTGTTTTACTACCAACGGATCCACAGGAATTGAAAACCATAATACATGAATTAAAAAAAAAGAAATCTGTTGGGCTTGATGGTATCAAAGCAGAAATACTTCAATTATTGGCTAACGACATTGTTGAACCACTAGCATATATTCTCAACAAATGCATGAACATTGGCATATGGCCCTCTGCATTCAAAGGCTCTGTTGTTATACCACTGTATAAAAAGGAGATAAAACTATGACGACTAACTATCGACCAATCTCATTAATAAGCCACATTTCAAAGATATTTGAGATGATAATCAAAAAAGGTTGAATTCATACATGAACAAATATAACATCTTGTCTGACTAAACAATTTGATTCAGAGATAAAATGTCCACCCAAGATGCCATCCTAAGCTTAACCAATTACATAAACACTGCCCTGAATGAAAGCAAACCGTGTTTGTGCATTTTTATAGATCTATCAAAAGCTTTTGATACCATCAGTCACCAGCTCTTATTACAATCTTTGGAGGATATTGGCCTTCGCAACAATTGTCTCGAGCTTTTCAGAAGCTACCTTACCGATAGACACCAAGTTGTAAGGGTGAACGATATAATCAGTGAATCCAAGGTAATAGAGTACGGTTCCCACAGGAACTGTTTTGGGGCCCACACTATTCAACATATATATAAATGGACTATTTTCACAAAAGGGCAGTGGCGAAATCATCGGGTTTGCTGATGACACCGCTATCTTATACAAAGCAGAAAACTGGGATGATCTGAAAATAAAAGCGCAAGCGGATTTCACTGTAATAAAAAATTGGCTAGATCACAGATTACTAACACTTAATCTTGATAAAACAAGTTACTTACCCTTCAGTTGTAACAAGTCCAACACTCCTTCATTTGACTGCTTGACATTCAATATACATGGTGAACACGTTGTCATAAAACCTGAAACCAAAATTAAATATTTAGGAGTATATATTGATGTTCATCTGAGATGGGACCATCACATTACTTACGTAACAAAAAAATTACAGACCTTACTATATAAGTTCAGGCACCTCAAAAAAATGTCTCAACTTAAAACCCTATACTTTGCCTTAGTTGAGAGTCACCTGCGATACGGGTTATTAGGATGGGGTGGCACAACTGATACTCACCTGAACTCTCTGGAAGTAGTACAGAGAAGGATCCTTAGAATCATTACCTCAAGAGAACCAACATATCCAACTGATGAACTTTATAAAGATGCCAAAATATTCGATGTCCGACAGTTGTATTACTTTGCGGCTAACTTGAAATATCATCAAACCAAACATATAGCACAGATTCCATCACATAATTACAACACACGACAACGACATCACTTCCTTGTTCCACAAATGACAAAATCACTTTGCCAACGAGCATATCCCTACATTGCTCCCAAAATATATAATTCATTACCTGAGAATTTGAAAAATATTAGTTCTGTAGCAAATTTCAAACAACAACTCAAATCTCACATATTCAGCAAACCTAGAAAGATTATACATATCACCATCGTTTCTTAAATATATTTAAAGTATACGCAAACTAAGACTTATTCACTGATTTCAACGTTGTCGATATAGAATAATTAGAGCGTATAAGTCATTCCAAATTTGTTTTCCTAAATCCACGGGTTGTAATTTTATTACTCCAACGATACTCTCTAGTAATGTACTTATACTCTTATAATTTTATGTACTTCTATTATTCTTATGTACTTTTAGTATTTTAACGATTTCTGTATCGAATTCTCTAAAACCACATGTTTTAAAAAAAAAAAAAAAAAAAAAAAAAGAGAGAAAGGAAAAAAAAAAAAAAATCCAATTACACTCTCCCGTCATATACTTGTATTTTATAATTTTATGTAATTTTATTATCTTATGTACCTCTACTATTTTAACGATTTCTGCATATTATGTACTACGTATAATTTATTTGTTATTTGATATTTATTGTTTTCATCTCGAAACAAGTGTTAAATCACTTACTGAGTACTCACATTTATTCACAGTTAATTGTCACTAATTATAATTTAGACTAAGAAGGTTTATTTTATTTTTTGCTTTTCAGTTGATTTTTTCGTCGGTTTAATTTTTTGTTGAAAAGTTTTTATAAGATAACTTATACACCTGAGTGACCTACGGAAAATGTTAGCCCATCAAAAGGTATTCCATAGAGAACTGGGGAAGGGGCTAGGAGGGTCTGTTATTTCTTTGCATTTTCTGAAAACATTTACCATAGAAATGTGTATTTTTTTTATACCATCAGAAAGTAGAGATTTCAACGAACAAAAAACCCACCGACTTTTTTGAAAAAGCTGATATTTTGACGGGAGAATTTTCTATTGAAAATTAGCGTGCTTTTTCGATATTAAGTCAAAATAAGGGGAAAAAAATAAATATTTTAAATCAAAAAAATTACAGTGTGTTTGGGACATAAAAAATCAAGTTTTCACCGAATTTCGTGAATATTAAAGTTTTTTTGTAAGAGATAAAAATAAAAAAACAAAAACTTGGTTATTTGAATTTTTGACATACATTTTGAGGTTATGTGAAAAAAGTGTCGGAACAAAAGTTGTAGATCTTTTCATCACCTACAACTTTGCTATGTAATTTTTTTCCATAAGACTTGTAGTTTTGCCGGAAATCGAAATAAACCCTTAAAAACTCACCCCCTTCCACTTCCCGACTTCAGAACGCCCGTAAATTATTTTTCCTTTCATTTTTGTTATATTCTCTTCCTTTTCCAATGGGTTTCATCCCACTTTTTTTTTTGTTTCAAAAATTATCGACCCTGGTCTATAATAATGTGGAGAAATGGAATATCTTGAAGGAAATTAGTCAGAATGAAGCTAATAAAGCGTGTATACAAAACAAAATTAGTAGCGCCAGTTACAGAAGTAAACAAGGAGAAATAGCTAATCCTGCAGACCAGCGATCGATAAGAAAAAACGACGATGTATCACCTGTCCCATATCCAAAGAAAACACATAGTTCACCGTTGATTACACTGTGAATATTTGAAAACCCCCTATTGATTCCTAGCATTGTCCCTCCGAGCGCGATCTAGCGAGCCACGGCTCCGTAGATTCTGTCAGTTTCATCTACGCAAGACTATCGTCGGCTACGTATCGCGCGGGACATTTCCCCGGTGCCTGCCTATGGAAACACTAGCCAGCTGTGTCAGTCCTAACCTAAAACCTGAACCGTCTCCAATGACCACATGACTTTCGAGGGTTCGCGTACGCTCTCGTTTGTTTCTCGGTTCTGTGACATGTGTTGCTCTGATCTTTTCTCGAGATTTTCCTTTGATACGGTAACGAAGAGTTTTTGATACACGCTTGTTCTGTTTGGTTTTTGAGTGAGCTTGTTTTGGTTTGTTTCGGCGATTATCAGTTTTGTTTAAGAGCGTTTGTTGATGCAGCTGATAGAGCTTAGTTTAGATGATTACCTACATGTAGATATTGGGAATGAGTCTATCTACTACAAGATATTGCTGATAGTTCGAAAAGATTGGTTAGTTTTTTCAGATAACTTACAAAAAGTTGAGAATTTCATGAACGCTGTTGTCATAGCTACCATCGTTTTTGAACCCGATTCCAATATTATTCAATCTCGTTATCGATTGGATACATTTTAATCTCAAAGTATGTAAATTTTTTGAACGTGTGAAAGTTGAACCATTATTACCGCTTTATGATGGAATTGCAAAATTGAGATTTTATCAGCAAAGTGAAGTTCTAGGAATTCAAACTTATCATTAATCCACTACTTTTAAAACAACTATTACACTTAATCGTTGATTTTTGTGGAATTTCGTTTCTCTACGACTATCGTATTCTACATTGGTTATTAATTGATGAGTGAAGATGATTCCAAAACACCGTGGATCCAATTTCATTATTCGACCAATCACAGATTCAGAATTTTCAGGATCCACGGGAACTGAGAGATTTAGACAAATGACAAAACAGCAAATCTACCAAACAAATTTCTCAAGAAGGCTTTGCTTCATTCGACGTGTCCGGCTTGGATTCCGCGAATGTCAGATTGACTGTTTTCTTAGTTTTTACTTTGATCTGTCACGATCATAATATAACATCTTACTATTTGACTGGTATAGAAAACCGATCAGTTCTGGGAGATTTATGAACTACTGGTCTTGCCACAAACAATCATTGAAAATAAACTTGGTCAAGCAGATGAAACAACGTGTTCTACGGATCTCTGACACTTCATTTCAACACAAAAATTTGAAAATTCTTCACAAGTTATTCAAACAAAATTAATATCCTTCATCCTTATTGAATAAGATTTCACTTAGCACACCGTCTATAATCCATTCTTCAAATGACATTATACCTGAAAATTTGAATAATAATAATGATGATTTTTTATACTTCTTCACCTTTCATTGCAGAAATCACACCCAAGCTCTAACGAATTTTTAACAAATTTGGCAATATAAAAATAGCCCAAAGAACGGTTTTAACCATAAATTCTTTATTCTCTGTGGTCAAGGATAAAACTCCGTTATTTTCACAAGCAAAACTAGTTTATTGCATTCCTTGTGCAAGTTGTAACCATGAATATATAGGTCGAACAGCTAGGTTACTAAAAGATCGTATAAGTGCCCACAAAAGTGATTGTAGACATAACCCTGAAAGATGTGCTCTCAGTGAACATGTTAATAAAGAAGATCACAATATGGATTACAATTCCACAAACATTTTGGTAAAAGAAAATAATGCTTCGAAACGAATCTTTTTGGAAGTGGCATTTATTTCTTAATCTAAGAATTGTTTAAACGAAAGAACAGATCTCAATCATTTGAGTGAGATCTATTCTACCTCTCCTCTTTCTATATAAATATATATATATATATATATATATAAATATATATATATATATATATATATATATATATAAATATATATATATATATATATATATATATATATATATACAGTGCGTCAAAATTATGGAACAAATTCGATATTTCGCAAGCCATGTACTTTTGACAAAAATCCTGAAATAAGTCGATTTTTATTTTAAAATGCCGATTTTTGTATGTATATTCTAAAGAGGTTATGTCACTGGTTTTGACATGGTGACGTAATCGGTAATTTTTTTAAATTGGAATAGATGTCTTGTGATACCTCATCTGAAAGGCCTTTCAATACTGCATTCAATGATAATAATTAATTAGATATTTTTTTACAGGGTGAACAAAAATTAATATTTTATTTCAATAAGAGAATAACTTTATATCCAACAAAATAGAACAGTTAAATAAGATGTTCGAAATGCCATCCACCAGTCTCTTGACAATGAGCAAATCTACGGACACATTCCTCTTGCACATTGCGAATAACTTCCGGAGTAATTCTGTTAATTTCGATCCTAATTCGATTTTTTCAACTCTTGTAGATTTTGCGGCCTATCTACATAGACTTCGATTTCAAATAACCCCACAAGAAAAAAAATCCAGGGGCGTAAGATCTGGAGATCTTGGGAGCCACTCTATCGGTCCGCGTCTACCAATCCACCTCCTAGGAAAACAGTGATTCAAAAACTCGCGAACATCACGTGCATAGTGCACCAGATGGGGGTGCACCATCTTGTTGCAACCAAATACTTTCATTTGGTGGGTTAGGATTGTTGGCGTTTGAAAAAATATCGGCAAGGCTAGGTATGAGTTCATTTCTTAAAAATTCCAAGTAACGCTCCCCTATGAGATTTCCTTCGAAAAAATACGGGCCAATAATCCTGTCGTTTATTATCCCTGCCCAAACATTGACTTTCTGAGGGTATTGAGTATGCCAGTCCATCATCCAATGAGGATTATCCCTACTCCAATATCTGCAATTCTGACGATTTACTGAACCATTTAGGCAAAACGTAGCCTCATCGGAAAACATCATTTGTTTTATGAAACGTGGATTGTGGTTACACAAATCCTGCATTATTTCACAGAACTCCACACGGCGATCGGGATCATCATCATTGAGTTGTTGATGTAGTTGTACTTTGTATGGATGGTACTTTTCTGCTTTTAGAATACGTAATACAGAACTTTGGGATATTGCAAGGTCTGCTGCAATTTGTCGTGAAGTATTATGAGGATTATTCTCTACAATCTAATAGAACATCAAGTTTCAGGTTTTCTTCATTTTAGGACGTCCAGCATTCGGGATATGTTTGACATGACCAGTTTCTCTAAATTTTTTCTCAATCTTACTGACTGTTGAACCACTGATAGGTCTATTTGGATACTTCGCATTGAACAAGTCGCATACTTCTTGCTGACTTCTGGTTCTATCTCCGCATCCAATGAAAATCAAAATTTCTATGCGTTGGGTTTCACTTAAAGTGACCATAGTTTACTTTTAGAACCTTTTCACTTAGAATTTGTGAAGAATATTTGTTGATATTTCAACTGACATTTATTTGACACTAACTTGCCTATTATGGCATTAATTTGTGATTGTCTTTTGTTTCCATTTTAGACTAGGAAATAGCTAACTATTAATATTTGGAAAGGATCCATTGGTGTAGTAGAGCCCTGATTCACTAGTCTGCCAGGGCAGTCTAAGGGATTAGAGCCTTGGCTCAAAAAAGTAAAATTTTGCATTTTTAACACGCTTTTATTATCTTTACTAGTAACTAAATAACTCACATTGTAATGAAATTTTGGAAGTAAATATTCACCCACTTCCAATTTTCCGAATAATCTGAAATTTGTCACACATATCAAGGACCGATGACAATACAAGAATTTCATAATCATAATGTAATAATAATAAAAATATATTTTTCCAAACGCCAACAATCCTAACTCACCAAATGAAAGTACCTGGTTGCAACAAGATGGTGCACCCCCGCACTATGCACGTGATGTTCGCGAGTTTTTGAATAACTGTTTTCCTAGGAGGTGGATTGGTAGACGCGGACCGATAGAGTGGCCCCCAAGATCTCCAGATCTTACGCCCCTGGATTTTTTCTTGTGGGGTTATTTGAAATTGAAGGTCTATGTAGATAGGCCGTAAAATCTACAAGAGTTGAAAAATCGAATTAGGATCGAAATTAACAGAATTACTCCGGAAGTTATTTGCAATGTGCAAGAGGAATGTGTCCGTAGCTTTGCTTATTGTCAAGAGACTGGTGGATGGCATTTCGAACATCTTATTTAACTGTTCTATTTTGTTGGATATAAAGTTATTCTCTTATTAAAATAAAATATTAATTTTTGTTCACCCTGTAAAAAAATATCTAATTAATTATCATCATTGAATGCAGTATTGAAAGGCCTTTCAGATGAGGTATCACAAGACATCTATTCCAATTTAAAATTACGAAGTCACCATGTAAAAACCAGTGACATAACCTTTTTGAATATACAGAAAAAATCGGCATTTTAAAAAAAAAAATCGACCTATTTCAGGTTTTTTGTAAAAGTCATGGCTTGCGAAATATCGAATTTGTTCCATAATTTTGACGCGCACGTATATAGAGTGTGTGTGGGAAGTATTTGCTGACTAGTAAGGTACAAAACTCTGGTTTATCCAAGTTTTGAAATGTTCTTTTCCCATAATCAGGAAGAAATTTTTGTTGAGGTTGGTTCCAATGATTTTAAAAAATACATCTAAATAGTGATACAAAAGAAAAAAAAACGTAGATCAAGGAATAAAACGAAGTTCAAAGTTACAAACCACATTAGCATTGTTTAAAATTATATAAATATAAATGTGGGGAGTCATTTCTGGAAAATTTGTAAATTTAAAATGAACGAGAAAGAATTGAAATTCTTTTGCATGATAGGTTTGAAACAGAATGCGCACCAAAAGAGGAGAGTTAATTGCTTAATGCAACTCATCCTGATCGGCAACCTATTAACCAAAGCATGGTGAGCAAAGTTGAGCAAAATAGGAATTTGGATGTCCGGATTTTCCCAAACTTGCCCCTGATAAATTTGTGTTGAAGTGCATGAAAATAAACCCACACAACACTCAACCAATTGGCTTCTCATTTCAATATGGCAGCGTCCAAAATTCTGAGAAAAGAAAAGCTCCATCCTCAAAAGGGTTTGGCCTCCCCCCTGAGCACAAATGGAGACGAATTGATCGGCGAAATCAATTCTGCGAACAATCAACAGCTATGCAATAATGATAATAATTTTAAAAAAAATAAATTTTTTTTCTGACGAGGCTACGTTTGTTTTGGACAGCCAAATAGGAAAATTTTATTTTTTGGGCTACCGAAAACCCCCGATGGATGAGGAATCACAGTCAAAATCCACTGAAAGTGAATGTATGGTGTGGGATAACGACGGAAGAATTCGGGGCCCCTATTTCTTTGACGTGAACCTGACTGGTGAAATATATTTGGATTTTCTTCGATTCGACCTTATTCCTGCACTAATAGCTTTGTATCCAGATCTAGGGGAACCTGATTTTCCGAGAACTGATTCATTCTTTCAACAAGATGGACCCCCCCAATTTCAGCAGCTGTCTGCAACTATTTAAGTGGTGTTTCCGAATCGTTGGATAGGAAAGGGGACCGATTATGGCCAGCAGATCCAGATTTGACAACATTTGATTATTTCTTGTAGGGATAGTTAGAGAGGGTGCATGTTAATGGCGGAAAATTTCAGAAGTTTTAAAAAGCATGTTCTCACGGATACAATGTATACCTCCTGACGTTATTGACAATGTTCAAAAAAATTTAAATTTCCACGTCTTCTACTGTAAGAAAGCAAACGGTAAATTTGAACATTTTATTGATCGTTGTTTGAAGTATTTTCCATTAAATTTAGTATTTTCATATTTCAAAATATTTTTTACTTTTTTTCCCCATTTCCCCAAAATTTATAATCAACTTCTAAATTCCGTTATGAAAATTGAGTTGTCTTAAAAAAAACCGATAACGCATTTCTCCTAAAGAATCATTCTTATGTATTGGTTGGGTTTTTGGGGAAAAATCCCCAAATGAAAAAAAATTTCGACGGTTCGAGCGTTTTTTCCAAAACTATTCCTTTTTTTTTTACCAATTTATCCACTACTTTACGAAAGCATTTAATTTAACGAAGCACTGTATACAGACCCCATTTTGGGATATTTTTTTAAAACACTTCCATGGAGATTAAAATTGAATAATATATAGGGGGGTTTCCCTTTGGGGAAAAAATTGTCAGTCATTAGTCAAACGTGGATCACCCTGTATATCCCTTTTCCCCCATAAATGTAAATAAATTGGGGTTAAAAATTTACCTGTTTAGAGATTCCTCAGAAATGGATAGTTTCCTTAAAATGAATTTATTCAGACTTTACCCCAAAAATTTTAGTTTATGTTTTAGGAACATTTGGGGAGTAAAAGTATATTATAAATTGGGGCAGGAATTCACCAAAAAAAATCATTACGAAGAACTGGCGTATTCACCAGAAAATTGAATGTTTTTGGAATTTTACAAATACTGGGAATTCCCGAAAAATTAAAGGTAGAAGAATTGATTCCCAGAAAATTGAATTTTGTTGGCAGTTCAAAAATCTGGAGAATTCACCAAAATTATCAATACTAAGAATCGCATTCACCAGAAAAAGGGAAAATTTGTCGTCGACAACTGAGTTTCCGTGGCAAATTGTTCCAAGGGACAAAAAAAAATAAGCGATGGGGTGTCATTCTGAGAAAGTTGTTTTTTCGATTTTTTTCCCCCAACGAATATTTGCAGTTTTTTTTTTTAAAAAAATTAAATATAAAACGTTTTAGTTTTTTTTTCAAAGCACAACAATTATTGATGATAGAGAAAAATGAAAAACAGATTCTTAAAGAAAAGGAAATTATACATGAAAAAAGTCTTTCTCGGGAAATCTATCTCAATTTTTTATGATTTTATTTCAACGTTGAAAATAGGCTCTGCCGGGGGACCTCTCGGGGAGCAATCAATATATTCATTTCTACTATTGAATATGAATTGAGAAATTAAAAAAAATCAAAGTATCATCTGAACACTTGAAAGAATAAAATTGTGGGATACATTGTTTTCATTGAATTATGATAATGGAGGCTATTATCAATTGAGTAGTTTTGGTTGATGTTATTAAAACCAAATGATTGTTTACAGAATTACTCCATAATTTTTCTCCTCCTGAACGCATTTTAAATGTGTACCCAATAATATTACTTAAGTTTGAAAGTTGTTCTGTTGTTTTGTAAACCCGTAAATAAATCTTAATCAGAGATTTGATTACTATCATCAGGCTAAAATTACCCAGAATTGTGGAAATCCTTAATACACAATATTTCTCCGAATTGAACTATAACTCGTTTCGATTGATCAATACTCTGTCTAATTATCATACTGTGTGCTTAAATTCATGTGATATTCCAGATCTCCAATCTCATTGATCCCTATCCACCTATCTGTCATATTAATTTTGATGATCTTCCCTCTTCGAGATATGAAATAAGATGTTTCAGTGAGCGACATAACCTTTAGTTTAGGAAATGGTATATCCTGATACATTTTGATGGAAGTTTGGGTGAAGTTGTGTCAAAGTCAGCAACACTTCGTGCCACATCCATAAAAAAAAAATGGGAAGGTTAGATTCAAACGACTTTATTTCTATCAAGGTGATGTTCTAATATGAAATATTTCAGAGTAAATTATTCGTGTTATACAAATTCGTACAATATGGCTCTGTAGTATAATTTCGATAAAAAACGACTATCAGTTTCATCAATTCTGATCTTCTCTTCAATTATGTTTCATATGTTTCGGTTTTGATCTTCTTATCGAAGTTAATTATTCACTTTCCAAATATCTGTGATTTGAGATTCTGATCTACAGCGTGTTTGTCAGTGGATGGAACATTGAATAATCTGGAGAATGGAACGACACATCCTTCAGAAAATTTGTGGCCGTGTGTAAAAAAACATGCTCATCCGTCTAAAATACAGTGTTGCGCTTGTATCAGAAAGTAGTAGCTACTTTGTTTTTTCCCAAATGGAACACCCCATATATCATATCTTTTTGGGAACCTTTATAGGATTCCTAATAGCATTATCGGGTAACTTCCTATACCTTTATGTAACAGTTTTCTGATAAAAATTATTTTGTGAAATTTTTGCAAAACCTGACCATTGAAAAAATAACAATTTTTCAAAAAACAAATTTACAATATAATGCAATTTGGACTTACGTATCTTGCTGATGAACCGGATCTCAGTTTCAGCATATAGGGAGGCTCAAGTAGGTTCCTTCCGGAGACTCGGGAAAATGACTCAGTTTTTTAAATGAAACACTCTATATATTATTACTTATTTGTAAATCTGTTACATCTTTCTATTTGATTTTGTATACTTTCCCTATACCTGTCTCGACAGTTTGTGAGTTATTATCATTTATGTTATAAAATCGTCGTCAATAAAATAATTATTGGATTGTGATTAAGATAGTAGGGCCTATTATTTCCGTTCTGTCAGAGAACTGACATATTTTTCCCTTCATTGTCATCCTGAGTTCAAGTTTTTTGCTTGAGAGTACTATGGCAGAAAATAGTTACATCCATTCGTAGTGTAGTTCATGATTCAGGTATGAAACTTCCACTAGTTCATAGGATTCTGAAGGAACATAAAAATGCATGACTACAAATTTCATAAAGTTGAAGATCTTGAGCCCCAAGACGCTCCACAAAGGATCGAACTATGTGAAATGTTGATAGTGCGTACACAAGTAGGCGAATATTTTCTCAAGAATATAATATGGACTGATGAATCAAAATTTCGAGTGAAGGTATTTTCAACAGAAGGAATCTTCATTACTGGGCAAACGAAACAAAATGGGATTTCAAGAGAAAAATTCAGTTTCAACGTTTTCTGGTTTCTTTATGGACAATCAATTGGGCTTTTTTATTTGTGATAAAAAACCCTTTTTTCTCGAAAATATTTGAATATCTTGCCGACAATGGTTGTGAATTTCATTGAAGAACTGACACTAGAACAATATCGAACATGTTGGTTTCAACTGGCCTCCTAGAACCCTGATCTTACACCACTGGACTCATATTTGTGGGGGTTTTACAAAACATCGGTCAAGTGTCAAGGAAGAATTAGAACATCGAGTGACTGGAGCGTTTCAGGAAGTAGATCCAAATGAAATTCGGCGAGACACACTAGCTGCCGTTGATTTCCGCATAGGAAAGTGTTTGAAACTAATGGTCAACATTTCGAAAATGTATTGAAATGATTCAGCACCGTTACATCTTTCTACATTTATTAATACACATGTTCGACGTTGATACTTTTTATTTTATGATCATTCAAACATTATAGCATTATTTTTATTCTGATGGTAAAATACATGCTATTTGTTTGATTTTATATTTGCATAGCACAGTATCTAATATGGTTTATTATCACCTGTTTGTTCAGCGATTACTGTTTGCCATCAAAGTCTATATTTTTTTTGGGGAATGCACAAGTGTACGAAAATGTCTCATAATCCTGAACTGAACAATAATTCCATTTAGGTCAGTCCTGAAAAATAAAAGGGAAAATGTTATATCTGACTCACTGTATACTTACCGAATAGTAACAGAAATAATGTTGTATTCACCTACCTGTTTTTTTTTTTTTTTTTTCTAGATTTGTATATATTACTATTGCCGTGACATTGTCAGATTTATTTTTTGTTTTCAGAACTTGTAGTTTGTTGATTATGTTGTATGGAGGGTTTGTCTTTCAGTTCTGTCAACAATCAGCTGATCGACCTTGCAGATATCCCTATCCAGTGCATCAAAAGGAGATACGTCATTTTCTTTGATTGATTTCACCTCTCATTTGTTTATGACCCTTGGTTGTCGCCCGATTGTACGGTGATATGCACATCCGTCCAATGTTCCAACATTCAGATGAAAGATAGAGAGAGAAAATCGAGTCCAGATTTGAAGTTCTTTCAAGTACGTTTCTGTGCCGATTTTTTTGGTAGAAAAGTTTTCAGATTAAAAATCATTTTTTCGCCACCGACCGTCATGAGAGAAAGTCTCGTTTTGAATTGACGAAATGTCTGGCAAATGTTTTTTAATGGGACATTTCCATGTTTGCGATTTGGTTTACCCACTGATAATTAAGATGGGTCCTTGGTTTCCCTTTGGTTCTTTGGTGTTTATGGTGCTGACTTTTTTCATGACCACCAGTTGTTAAGCACAACCGAGATCTTTGGATACATTTTGGTTCCATTCTGTTTTCCGTTTCTTATCATCGTTTGTCTGTCGCCGTCCAGAGAGTTCCAAAGTATAGTCCTGTTTTGCTGTCAGGTGATTCCTGTATGTCCTAGACAGAGAAGCTAATCAGTCCTCCAACAGGGAAGAAATCAAAGTTGAATACCGTGAAGACTGAAAGATCAACCCTCTTGTAAGTGGAAAAGAACTATAGATATCTATCCATACCATGTAATTTTTATGACACTTTACTTTTCAACACATTTTTCATTATTATAATTGATCATCGTTCCGGGAGAATATAATTGAACATTCGTTCCTGAAGAACATAATTTTCTTTGTACATAATTGTAGATATAAATATTTTTTTTGCATTAAACTATCAATGGGGTAATCGATTTTTATTTCATTAGGTTTTGTCACCGATATATGATTTTGGTTTCTAAATTCCGTAACATAAAAATTTAGTGGCGCTCAATTTCTTTTTTTTTCTAATGATTATCAAATTTTGACTAAGTATACGTTGAACACGACCCATTTGCCACCAGACGAAGAGCTGTCGTTCGCTGTGTGAAAAAATAGTCACACACAAGATTGACACCCAACAACGTGGGGCTACATTTGATTTTTTAGTCTTTTGATAGTTAAATTCCATGTGTTTTGGGAAATTTTTTTTTTCTTTTCCTCGATGTTTCGTGCTCTTTTTTTTTTGAATATATTTGGTGACAGACTTTATGAAATAATTATGTACTTTTCATGTGCCATTTGTGAATTGAGAAAGCATGTTTCTAAACCCTCAAAACAGTGCAGGACAAACGTATGTTGAAATTTTTAAATTTTTTTTCGTGTCTTTATTGTATTGAGAACAGGTGTTAATTTTTATAGATGGGAATATCCTGATGTTTTAGGTAGATACCATTCTAGTGTGTTTTGATAATACGGTTTATAGTTCTTTCTTTTGCATATAACGATTTTGCAAAGAAATTTTGGTAGGATTTTCATTGTGAAAATCTGATTTATATTTTTTATATGTATATATTTTGGTACGTTGTTCAGTTCATGATATTTGGGGGTCATTTTAGAAATTTTACCTGAAACTGAAACAGACGATATTTCAGGAACATACAGGGTGAATAAACATGCAAATGTTTTTTAACTGACTTAGAGGTATAGATTTTTCATTAGACATTCGCCATTATTTTTTTATTTAGTCAAAATTATAATTGGTATATAGTGTTTGGCAAAATGAGTGTTGAAAATTTCAGGTTAACCATTTGTTAGATTTTGAATTAGAGTATGAACTTTCTATTCGTGGTATCACAACTGCTCGTACAGTTGCAGATAAACGGAAAAAATTTTGACCAGACTTTGAGTAAAGAACAAGTGAATCCTGATGTGAACTTGAAGTTAGATGTATATGAGTTTGATTTTAAACTGAACAAGAAGATATCAATAAGAGTTTAACTTCCATTACCGAAATGATTATTGATTTTAGTGATTCTGTCAGGTAACTGATACGTTGTTTTTACGAATCAAATCTAGGATAGCACATGTTTTGAATAGGTCTCAAAGATTTTTTAAAATTTTGATGTTCCGGGAAAAATTGATGATGACATTAAAGATGATTTTCATAAATTTCAAAATGAGACTTATTGCAACATGTTTAAAATTGGAATCAGATCTTTATGATAGTGTACAACCTACAACTTCTGTTGTCACAAATGTTAGTGTACAGCCACCACCAGTAATTAATATTCCGGCACCGGTTGTAAACTGTTGAATAATTTCATTCCAATTTCAAAATGGGGGGTTTAAAATTTAATGGAGATCCTAAGACAGTCCATTCTTTTCTGAACATGTAACAGAGTTAGCACAATCAAGAAAGGTGACTGATCAAACTCTTTATGAATCTGCTATAGAATTTTTTGTAGGCGATGCATTTGTTTGGTATCGTAGTTTTAAATCAGAAATTTTGATTGAAATCACTTGTGACTTCACCAAAAGAGATTTTTTAAGTTCAGATATTGATGAAGATATTTGGGGAAATTAAACAAAGGGGGGACAGGAACGAAATGAGTCTGTTGCTATTTTTATTGCTCTGTAGAAACTTTGTTTGGTAGATTGTCCCCGTCAACCGTAGAGTCGTCCAAAGTTAAAACAATTGAGGAAAAATATTTTACCGGAATACTTAGTCAGTTAGCATTACATGAAATTTCTAAGGTTTCTGATTTGTCATTAGAAGACTTGAAGAGGCTGATCACCTCAAAGGTAAAAATAACTTGATAACAAAGTCGCCATTTGTCTGTCGTTCGCCGTGAAAAAATAGTGCCACAACATAAATGGTCATAACTCACAAAACCGTACGAGATAGGTATAGGGGAAAGGAAACGAAATCAAATAGAAAAAAGTCCCAGCTTCTCAAATAAGTTATAAGAAACAGGGTTCCATTTAATAAAACCGAGTTTCAGTCATTTTCACGAGTCTCCGGGAAAGGGAAACCCCCTTTTGAGCCTCCCTGTACGTTGAAACTGAGATCCGGTTCCTAGACAGAATACAGAATATATATTGCAATATTTTGTGAATTGGCATTGTGAAAAATTGTTATTTTTTTAATGGTCAGATCTTGCACAAACATTTTACAAAAAAATTTTATCGCGAAAACTGTGCCAGATAGGTATAGGAAATTATCAGGGAAAGTTATGAGAAATCCTGTAAGGATATATCATATACGGGGTTTCTGATTCAAGGGCAACACTGTATTGATTGAAATATTTTAGACCATGTTTGATTATCCATGCCTACAAATTTTGAAATGATCTGTCTTTCCCGTTCTCCAGATACTTCCATGTTCCATCCACCGTGAAACACCCTGTATACTTATATTATAAACATTTAAATTTTTGTTTATATGTAGGAGGTAATCTCTGTCCCGAACCACTGAACCGATTTTTTTCATTTATAATTGAGAGAGGTTTGATTTCATCGGGTAAATTTGGTTGTTTAATGAGAAACTGTTGCCTAGTTAATTAGATGAAAACCGTCAACTATTAACAGTTGAAGTTTTCGAGTCAAATTCTAAAGGAAACAGTTTAGAATTTGAACAACACAAATTTCCCCGATATCAATACAAACATCGAGTGAAATTTTTGGCAGGACAATTAAATGAATAAGAAATTTAGAAACATATCAATGCAAACTTTGTTTTTTTTGCAACCAACACCGCGATAATTGATAAACAATAGAATAAGTGAAAAAACCACTAGTGAATTTGTCGCTGTAAGAGTTGCAGCTAACTTTTGCAGCTGTCAAACTAACCATTGCACTGTGGTGGTTAAGTAGAATAGCTTTAAGCTAGACTTCGCCATCAGTTTCATTAAATTGTAATGTTTTCTTTTTTTCTATTGACAATAAAGACGTTTATTATTATTATTATTATTATATGCGATTTTTTATACACGAGTTGAATGATCACTAATAAAATTCAACGAAATATGATAAAAATACATTAACTTTTTTTTCGTAAAGCAATCCAGCACTGATATCTTCCCAATGTCTCCCTTTGGTGAAACAGAAAAATTCTTGTTTTTTTCTAAAAGTTTTGCTCGAGAATTGTTACAACTACATAGTTTTCAGAAAGCTTCACTTGCATTCCTACTTCATTTTCCACTTACGTTCTGAGATTTTCCCGCCTTTTTATTCGTGGAAATCGAAGACCGTGTTATATTTTACGAAAGGCTTTTCCATTAATAGTTTGTCGAATCCCTTAACGATATCGAAATGTAACATCGTGGCTTTTATCTATACTGAGCGTGGCATTCTTTTCTTTTAACCGACGAAAAAACAGGGGAGATTCTAGAGTCGACTATTTTTTTACACGCTTTATACTTGTACACTTGTATGTTTTTTTTGACCGACTCCTTTGGGGGATTTTGACCCACTTCCAGACGTCCGAATGATTTGAAATTTGGCAGGTGTACATAATTTCATTTCGTTGATTGTATGTTGCCTTTTTCTACTTAGGTCAATATTATCGCAGGTGAAATAGGTATACTCTGAAAACAAACTGTTTTTTTGGCCTCTGTTTTTCAATTAACTTTGTGAAAACTCAAAAATCACCGCTTCGAAGCGCCCGTGAGCGTGAGGGGACTATTTGAAAACTTATTGGCCATCAATTTGATAGCAATGTGCCAAATTAAGTTAGGTTATGTCCATTTCTTTACGTAAGATATTGACTGGATTTATAGTCAGTCAGCCAATCAACTCTTTCAAATAACGCTTTGTTTCCTCGCGGGCACTTTGGTAGCGGTGTTTCTTCTTGTTCTGTATGAATTATTTGGACACAATAGGACAGTCAGTCGCTAGATGCAAGTACACTGGAATTAGGGGTTTTAATGGGAGCAGATATTACCGCCAATGTGTTATTGATACTTGTAAAAAAGCAATTTAGGAAAATTTCGGTATCACCAATTGGTATATGCGACAGTCCATTTTTCTGAAGCTTGGAATTGAAAAAAATTTTGGGATTATGGTCTGATTCTATTCAAAATTGGTATTGGGGGGTTTTGGGGTCAATATTATGATTCTTTGTAAAATTGAAAAGCAAGATGGCGGCCCAAAAGGGGGGAGTTTTGGATTATGGTCTGATTCTATTAAAATTGGTATCTGGGGTTTTTTTGGGTGGATATTAATTTAATTTGATAAGATTTTTTTTATTTTTTATTTGAAAAAAAATAAAAAATAATATATTTAAAAAAACTAAAAAAACGTTTTATAAATAAACCAAACAAAAAAGTAGGAAATAAATAAATTTAAAAAAAAAAGAAATGCTTTTTTAGGAAACATTTTTTCAAAAAAAAAACCTTGGTTTTATCAATAATTATAAAAACACACCTAGGGCAGAAAGAAGAAATTCCCAGATCACAGGT
>JAFIRS010006250.1:0-40593 GCA_018342105.1 Gonioctena quinquepunctata | reverse complement strand
TACATGTATAGAGTGGTGCAGGTGGTGAGTCATCGCCATTGTTGAATTTAACTCGTTTCACTGAAGGACCTCCTGGCAAGTTTCCTGTTGATGCCGACGTAGATTATCACTAGAGTGAAATCTTTACCACAATCACACGAATACATTTCAGCAACTTGTTTTCAATAGCTCACTGGAGGAGACACTGATTCGAAATACTCTTCCTGAATATTTCAGTGAAATACCCCCACCATACAACAAGTCCGATGCGATGCGCAATCTGTATGGGTTTGAGGGGATTCTCTTGACATTCAGCGCACTCATCAATAATCGCAGTTCATTCTTAGCTCTCTCACAGGATGAATGCCCTCCTCGCTTGGAGAGTACAAGGATTCATGAAGGTCATGACTACACAGAATATGTATGCCTACACCACAACATTAGTCAAGGTCAAACAAACATCGAGATCAAATCTTTTGGTTGCCGAAACAAATCCAACATCAAAACTCAAGGTCAAATCTCAAAGTCAAAACTTAATGTTATGAATCTCAAGGTCATATTCAAGGTCAAAACTGAAGTCGAATCTCAAAGTCGACCAAACCCAATATCAAAACTCAATGACAAATCTCAAAGTCAAATCTCAAGGTCAAACACACACACACTGCACACCTGCAACTATTCAAGGTCACACGTGACGTCATAGTGGTGGGGGGAGACCCAGAACCGGCTTAAATCTCCTACTGATATACATCTTTCAACAATGCCTTATTTATTGTCACTCAATAGTCACCACATATACGAATACTATTATCCGCTTTAATTACCGGCACAATAGGAGTGGCCCATCGACAGTGCTCCACCGGTTCCAGAATATCTTGCTCCACTAATTTATGCAGCTCTTCCTCTACTAATGGTTTTAATGCAAATGGCAGATTCCTCACCTTCGATAAAATAGGTTTAACTGTTGGATCCAGATTCAATGAAATTGGGGCACCTTCAAAGTCACCCAACTTGTCGTCAAAAACTTCTTGGAATTCCGACATTTCCTTAACTTTATTGTTTGATACGTTAATAATTGTATTGATACCATTCAATGAAATATTCAGTGGTTCGAACCACTTTCTTCCCAGTAAGTTTGCTGTATTTTTCCTTGCAATAACCAAAGGAAGTTTTTTTTCTATCTTTCCCAATTCAACTTGGGCGTCACATATCCCTAATATATCAATAATATTGCGCTGATAATCCCTCAGTATAAAGTCTGGTTTTTTCATCACAGGTTTCATTTCCTGGAAGATCTTCTCAAATGATTCTATACCTATCATTGAGTGGGCAGCACCACTGTTAATATCCATCACTGTTGGTTCCTTGTTGATATTTATATTGACTTTGAAATTTTGTTCTATCTTGAAAACAGAACATCCTTGACTCACTGTGTAGATGCACGGTTCATACATGTCATCCTGAACATTTGTCACTGCGTCTTGACATTCAACGTCAATTGACTTTTGATTGAAGTGCCTTTCATTTGATGAGCCTTGTTGCTTTTTCTTGGACAAACAGGCCCGCTCTATGTGACCCAATTTCTTGCAGAAGTTACATCTGGCGTTTTTGAACTCACAATTTTCCGGTAGGTGTTGATTGTTACAACGGAAACATATTCTCATCATTGTTCTTGTAATATCTTCTGTTCTTTTGTGTGATTCAAACCTTTTCACTTGATTTGCCGAACTTGAATTTTCACTTTCTTTCAACATACAAATGTTTAGCATGGCCGCTTCATGTGCAAGTGCAATCTCTTCGGCTTTCTTGAACTTTAACTCGTTTTCTGATAGTAATCGATGTTGTGAATTTTAATCTATCACACCACATCGTAACATTTCATTGAGTATTTCCTTCTTGAAACCACAGTATAACGCTAGGCGTCTGAGTTCACCAATAAAGTTTGCAATACTTTCATTTGGACGTTGATTTCGACGGTGAAAATGAAACCTACCCACCATAGTGGATTTCTTTGGATTGAAGTGATCTGTTAACTTCTCAATAATCTCGTCAAATGGAACTGCATTAACTGATGTTGGAGCAACTGAGGAATGTATAATATCTTAGGTGGATGGTCCACATACTGTGAGAAACACAGCTTTTTTCTTTTTAGTATCCGTTATATCATTTGCTTGTAAGTAGAATTTCAGTCTTTCGATATAATTTGACCATTTATCAGGCTCGCTGGGATTGAAATGTTCAATTGAGCCGATAGCCGACATTCTTCAAAATTATCTTATCTTTCTGCTCCGACTGCGTCAATATTGTGTATGACCTCGTAGGTTCTTTCAGAAAGAATGTTATCGGTTTAACTAACGTATATTACTTCTTATGGCTGGCATGAGTGACATAATAATAATCATCACTCAACATAACAGTATCCTGGACAGACGCCGACTACTCCAAACTACTACAGGGTAATACAACAGTCTCATACATAACAGAGACATTGGAATTCTATTGTCAATTATAAAATCAATATATAGGCATTATGTTCTGAGATTATAGTTGAAACTATATTATTATTGAGGCATTTGTACCAAACATTCACTATTCGGCTAGTATGATGAAAAATCAATATTGCTCCTCTCTTTTGAAATCGATTTCAGAAAAAATCTAATGCTTCTATCCAATATAAATATCAAGATCAATACTGCACGAATGAATGTTGAATGCACTTTTCAGCAAACTATCTAACTGTGACGAGTGACATGTTATTTTGCCACTGGCCTTCTTAATAAATGAATAACTAAGAAAAGGAAATATAGCTCATATAATTTTTAAATACTTCTTTCCATTTTTGTGACTAAAATGTGACATATTTCAACTCAAATTAGTGAGAGAAGTTGTACTTCTAATCACTAGTGATTAAAAATTTGTTCGCAAAGTTAGTATTTCGCGTTCTCAACACAGTCCGCGAAATTCAATTTAGTGGCAGTTACCCATAGACGTCTGCCAAACCTAACGTCACTTCCAAATTTGACATTTCTGAAATACGACGATGACAAGGATTATTTTACATTCTGGTTGTCACACCAATCTTTAAACTCGCTGTAACATTTTTCGTACTGCCGTTTAGAATTTTCAGGTATCAAAAAGGAAGGCGCCAAGTTCACAATTGGCTTTCGAGGAGTGCAAGATACTGAAATATCACTATCAGTATCTGACATATATGCGTTTTGTCAAGAACTGCCAAAATGGTTTGTATATATTCAACCATATCATTTCCATAGCAACGCTGCGACTTTGTTAATTGAATTGAACTGCTATCGATTTTGAAGAAATTATATATTTATTTGAAATTATCTAGTTTAATCATTTTGATGATTGCACGAAAAATAGTGTGTATGCCTTGACCGCAAAACTTTTCAGCGACCTCAAGATTATCCTGCCTCGGCCGCAAGTGGCCTCGGCGATAACTTTTCTTTCGGTCGCTTAAAATGTATTTCGCGGCCTTGGCATACAAATAACTATTCAATCAAAGTGTTACCTAGGTTACCATTAAACAAGCATCATACACATTGCTCATAGCGCCGCAACGGTGTCGAATCATTCTTATCGAGTAGGTTGGTTTCCAAAATAAATGCAACACAAGCAACGGTAGCGCACATTTTTATTCTCAGTAGACTAGTTGCAATTTTGTTTCGACGAGTCAATGACACAATAGTTATTTGAGCAACAATTGCAGAATAATTTCTTTTAATTTATGCTGAAATGGCAAAAATCAGTTTTGAATCACGTGAGTAAAGCGCATTTAATCACTCGCCTGGTGAGGCACTCTCAGCTTCGCTGCTCGGGCGCTCAACATCCAGGTTCGTGATTAAATGCTTTACTCACTTTACTCACGTCCTTAGAATAGCTATAATTTTTATTGTCGGGAGGTTGAGAAACCAATTTTCCTTCGAAAGAGTTGTTTTGGCGTGGATTCGAAATGCGATGTGAGACTTGATAAAGGAACCCCAAAATAATTTCCTTACCGGAAATTCTGTTTATGAAGTTCTCTGATCAATCTCGTGACTGGAAGGCATCTAGAAACTTGGCACTATTTACCCGACTCTATATTTTAGGTTCTCAGTTTCTAGGAGACCTATTAATTATTTCGAGAACTATAATATACTTTTTTTACTGAAAAAAATTCTATAATTTTTTTTTTCAATACTCTTTTATCCATTGTGAATGGGAAAGGTATTGAAACAGTTGAATTCAATTTGCACAGTAAATCAATTATCTGTGGTTCGGTCCCTCATATAACTAATAAATATTAGAAAGAATATCCATGTTAGAAATCTCAGTATTTGAATAGTAATGAATATTAATTGATTGAACTCATTGTGAATTGGACTAATGCGTATTTGGAGGGTAAGAAATTTTGACTAATTCACAATCAGGCTGGCAAGGCCTATATAACTGAAAAAACACTAAACATTGAATGCCTTGAAGAGGTGTGCATGGTCTCAGAACTTTGAACCGACTGCCTTTTCCGATCAATCCAATGAATAATATCCTTACTGTAATATCTAACATATTTCAAGCAACTGTGCAAACATTTGACCATATCTCTCCCGAAATCACTGTGGCACGACTAATAGTCCCGTCATTTCACGTATTCCCTATCTGTGATATACCTTCACAATTTATTCTCCTAACAACAGATAAATCCATTGAGAATACATTGATTTAATACTTATGAGCGTGAAAGTTAAAAAAACATTTTCATGGAATAAAATACTCCCACCCAACTTTAACTCTCATTGTTAACAATACTTTCTGTTTTATAGCTATTCCCCCAAGAAAATCTTCCATAACTCATCATTTGCATATATGAAATAGAATTTGCAAGGTGATAATTCAACTTTTCTTCATATCTACCGGTGATAAAATAGTTATTTGTGCAACCAGTTGGGAAAAGCACTATTTTTCGTAATAATCGAATTTCTTCGGAACGAGAAGCTTTAAAAGAAAGCGAGTTTCGCAAAAGAAAGCGAGTTACGGCAAATAGGGTTCACCAACGTGTTTCACACAATATTTTTTCCAATTTTGATATGTGATACATTTCAATTCAAGTTGGAAATATTAAAAATATATATTTAAAGAACCCTTGAACACGCTTTTATCGCACTCAGAATTTAAAAATTATTTTATTATTCAACAACTATGCCGAAAAGCATGTAGTGCTTCTTAGTTACGTATCTATGAGAAACATAATACTTTAAGAGTAAGATCCCAGAGCCGGCTAACCTACCTCATTTTAGCAAAGCTGGAATTTTAAGTATGAATAGTGTGATATGTAGTTGAGAACGTATGCGTACTGGCTAGCTTGAAAGAGATGCCGTTTTACAGGTATCAGGTACAAAATGACATAAAAAACTTCCTCACTTACGTTGAAGTATAGTAATGCGTTTGGCAATCCATATCGTCCAGTTAGCCGAGCGGTCTAAGGCGCGATATCTGAGCTCTGGATCTCAAAAGTTTGCTAGGGTTTGAATCCCCAGGCCTGATGATTTTTTTTTATTTTTCACTTCGAAATTGAGAAATAATTTGGTTTTGAGATTAATATTCAAACAAAAAAAAAACAAATCATTTCTCAATTTCGATAGGAAAAATAAAAAAAATCGTCACTCGCGTCAGTTTTTGATATCGAAGCTTAGATCTTGCGCCTTAGACCACTTGGCCAACAGGACGATATTAATTGTCAAACGCAAACTTCAATATATATATATATATATTTTTTTTTTTTTTTCTGTCATTTATACATGGATTAGGGTATCTGTTTAATTCAATTGACATCAGTTTTGTGCATCATTTCAGTAATAATCCATGTCTGAATTGTTTAATTTTTTTTTAATAATTCTGATATATTACTGTTTGTAAATTAGTTTGATTTATAATGTCTTGTCATTTTATCGCTACTCACCCAATTTTAATTGGTATTTATACGAATATATATATATATATATATATATATATATATATATATATATATATATATATATATATATATATATATATATATATATATATATATATATATATATATATATATATATATATATATATATATATATATATTTATATTCTCCACAATTTATTGAAACAGAATTCGTGTCCTTCATCCTTATTATATCAGATTTTACTTAGCACACCGTCTATAATCCAGTCTTCAAATACCTGAGAATGTGAATATTAATGATGACAAAACTGTTTCTCAAAATAACACTTTTTATACTTCTTAACCCTTCATTGCAGAAATCAGCTCTCACGAATTTTCAATGAATTTGGCAATATAAAAATAGCCCAAAGAACGGTTTTAACCATAAATTCATTATTCTCTGTGGTCAAGGATAAAACTCCGTTACTGTCACAAACAAAATTAGTGTGCAAATCGTAACCATGAATGTATAGGTCAGGTTATTAAAAGACCTTATAAGTTCCCACAAAAGTGATTGTAGACATCACCCTAAAAGATATGCTCTCAGTGAACACGTTAATAAAGAGGATCACAACATGCATTACAATTCCACAAAAATTTTAGTGAAGGGAAAGGATGCTTGCAAACGAATTTTCTTTGTAATGACATTTATTTGACAATCCAACAATTGTTTAAACAAAAGAACAGATCTCAATCATTTGAGTGAGATCTATTCTTATTTAATAATTTTAGACAAGAACCCGAATGCTCTCAATGATAATTTTTTCTTGAATGAAATAAAACAAAATAAAATTTATTTATCTATAAGTGTTACCATAAATAAAATCTCATCTTTGGTAGTAATTGCAAATGATGTTTCAATAACATTTGGGCAGCTAAGACCAAATGTCTTTTCTTCTTCTCAATAATTTTTACAAATTGACTTTGACATTTTAGGTTATGTTAATTCTAAACTCCTTGTCTTGATTTTCCCACAATTTCACATACATAACCAAAAATGTTACCACAATTGTTCTCGGCTTTTTAGTAATTTCACCAGTAGTATCTGTTACAAGTACTGTTTCCATATAACTCTATTTATTGCTCCATGTTTTTACAGGCTTTTTAATGTTGTCTTGTACATCATCTGATGTACATCTGTATATCACCAAAAAACGATCATTCTCACTGACATTGTAAGTGAGGTTACATTTTTATATTTATCAATTATATTTTCACCTTTGTAGCTCCCTGATGCTGAAAATATTCATTGTCGAAATATTGGAAATATAATGTTATAAGAGTACACTTTGCGTTTGCTGCTGTCCCAAATAATTTCTCAGACTCGTTCCTAACTAGTCAGCAAAACACTACCTCTCCTCTTTCTACATATAAACATATAGATATATATATATATATATATATATATATATATATATATATATATATATATATATATATATATTTATATATATATATATCAATTTTTCATTATCCTTGTTCCAGTTGTTCCAATTTCCAAGTAATTCGAAGGACGGAATCCTATATAATTTCTGAAATCACAATATATTCATGTTCGCCCTATGTAGCGTGAAGTTACAGCCAATATGGCTATTGTTTTTCATGTCGAAATCACTACCAGATACTCATGCCGGATGCACAGTCGATCTCCCTCCCCTAATTATATTGCATTTCAGGTTCCAAATCCTTAAAGTCCCAGCCATATTTCCTTAGTTGCACTAGCACTATTCATTTAGAATAATCTCCCTGCTGAAATAACATGTAAAGTAGTTTCCACTATTTCATTCGACATAAATATTCTGGAAATATACTAACGAAATTAAAGCCGTTTCCACTTGAACCATTACACGCTATCGGTGTCTAGTTATTGTTTTAAGCTCCCTAGACTGATATTTGCATATATATTAAATTACTCCATTTAAATACCGAATGTGAGATGAATGTCCTACATGAAAAATAACCATTTCAATTCAACGGCACATGATATAAGTTGAAAATATCGCCATGTGATGGGATAATGCAGGTTCGTCTTTGAAATTAATTTTAATGTAACTTTCAAACCCAAGTCATTGTTCTAGGACCTTGGATACTTTAGCAAAGATCCAGCAATTATTCGAAATTTTGGGTCCATATCCAGGTGGAATTATTCTGAATCAGGTGAAAGATGGGACAATTATTTCTATGAAAGAAATATGTAAAGCATTTCGACGATATCAATTGTCACCATCAGGCATCCTGAAATCAACATAGGAAGTACAGGTGTTTATAATAAAAGATGATCTTCAAGTTACCTCAAAACTAAGCATAATTCAACAATCACAAACTGACTAGATTTATCAACATATTAGAGAAAGGTGTATAGGACGACATCTCTTCAAAATGGTTTGAATATGTTAGTACTCCGAAATCTGTTGGAGCGTCTTTCCTAGATATTGATGAAATATGTTGACATATTCAAATTTCCGAGCGTCGGGGCTGATGAGCATCAACAATTTCTTGAATCGGTACCCTTCCACCTTTACAACCCGATAAAGCGTTCAATATGAGTTTGAATGCATGAAAGAATTGACAGATGATAATTTCTGAGCCTCAGGGGCGAGTACCCATCAGTAAGTTCTCAATCGGGATCCGTTCTCCGGTCACACTTATATTCTGCCGGACCGTTCCTTATGGGTGATTACGTACGAAAGTATCAACAGATCCAGATATTCGAACGTCGGGGATGGGTCAGTGTCAACCATTTTTCAGCTATTCCTTCAAATTCGGGATGAGCTGATATTTTCGTTCATTTAAACTCATAAGGAAACGTGTTTTGAGAAATGGACTTTTTTATGGTGGAGAAACTTCTTTAGTTACACCTTTCGTATAGACCGTGTAATAGTGACAGATTTTTAGATACGATTCTACTCAGTATGCCTTTCAGAGGACAATATTGTCCGTATATCCCCATGGAAATAATGCATGAATCAAAGAGCCGCCCTGGGTTCTTCATATTAAAAAGTGATTCGTCATTTGTTGGAGAATTATTTGTTTCGGTACGATTTCAATCAGGCTGCCATGTGTTTTGTAATGAAATTAAAAAAAAAATCGGAACATCATTGGCATACAGTTAGGATGGTCCCAAAGAGCTGGTATTGTCATATGAAATTATATTTGAATAAGGAAATTTTCCGCGTTTTCAATCAGGCTGCCACTGATAAGTATACAAGTTCTTGTTATAAAACTGCTTAAAAAAAGATGGCATACAGTTTGCCCAAGTACTGCTAACAGCATGAAATTTGTTGTGATATTAAGTTTGTCTCCTGATTTGTTGATATGTAATATGGCATACTAGTTGTGCGGGTTCGTCATATTAAAAAATCAAAATGAAGTTGCAAAATAGATTTAAAAAATCCATGTTTTCAAGCATGCCTTTCTGTTTTCATTATAACCATGGTGGTGTAGGTGAAATAAGAAACAGCATACACGTTGGCCTAGTTTTCCATTGAAAAAAAAGTACAAAATGTTGCAAAATCAGTATGCCTCTTGCTTTATAATTGAAGTTGGTAATTAGCATTGTTTAAATAAAAATGGCATACAAGTTGTGCGGGCTTATCATATTGAAAAATGTAATAAAACTTTCATACTATTTCGATTTTTCGACATTTCCGCGTTGGTCCCCTGTCGCAGGACCGTTTTATGTGGCTTCATTTTCAAAATACGTTTAAGGCAGATTATATCAGAGGTCCAGTATTCTGGCAACTCTATTTTCTCTAGTTTCATAAACTTTTTTGTTTCTCTCAATTTTTATGAACCTAAAGCCTCATACATCGATGAGCCATTCGTTATTCCACCTACATATCATACCATTATAATCATGAAAACCGAAGGGCATGCTCAAAAACACAAAAAATTTTACGTTTATCTTGCACCGATTTTCTTTATATTCACATCATATTTTACAAGCTTTCATTTAACTTCATATTTGTATGCATGTATCTAGCATGTTTGGTACAAAACTTTCAAGTTTACAATTGTTGCCGGTGTTTATAATCCGTAACAATGCCTTATGATTTTGATTTGAGAAACGAAATTACCGGCTAACAATGGCTGATGGATTTGTGTTTTGGTCCGATTGATTCAAACGAAGGTATGGGGTTATGGCGGCTCAAGATGGCAAGTATCTGTGTTATGGTCCGATTTGTTTCAAAATTGGTATGTGGGGGTTTTCGGGGTCGGAGATCATGTTTTTTTTTCGAAATTTATGAATTTTGGATTGCGGCTCCAATATGGCGGACGAGTTTTGTAATTATGGTCCGATTCGATTTGTGGGGGTTTTTAAGGTCGAAGATTATGAATTTAAAAAAAATATTATGGAACCAAGATGGCGGCTCCAAGATGGCGGACGATCTCTGTGATTATGGTCTGATTCTATTCAAAATTGGTAGTCGAAGATTATTGACTACTTGTCGAAATTCATAAAAGGAAAATGGCAGTTTCATGATGGCGGGCAAGTTGATCTTCAGATGGCCCCACCATTGAAGAACTAGATAGCTCAAGGGCTCATAATAACGATGCTTGAACAAAAATGCATAGATTGAGGCGTACTTACTAAAAAGTACAAATTGAAATAATTCATAAAAAAACCTTTTCGAGGACAAGCTTTCATTCAAATGCGATGAAAAGTGAAAAATAATTGGTTTGGATAAGTGATGTAGGTTATTTCGTGAGTTACAGATTCAAGAGCTTGTCGCGCAAAGTTTTCAGTTCGAATACAGATGCGACAAGCTTTTGAATCTATAACTCACGGAATAACCTACGTCACACATCCAAAGCAATTATTTTTAACTTTTTAGCGAATTTGAATGAAACCTTGTTTTATCAATTATTTTATTTAATATTTCCAACAACCTTGGACCATACCTATTGGTATGGCATTTGTTATTCCACTTACATTTACCATGATTATCATAAAAACGGAAGGGCATACTGCTTGAAAACAGAAAAAATGGTACGATCATCTTACACCGGTTTTCTCTAGATTTGCATACTTTTTTTAATATTTCCAACAACCTTGGACGTTATAGATTGGTATGTCATTTGTATTTCCACCTACTTATACCATGATTATCATAAAAGCGTATACTTGTGGTTTTTACTCTCTCAAACGATATGGCAATATCATGTACATCGTACGTTACTTTAAACTGTATGTAAATAGAATGGCATACCGATTAAAATCACGGAATGTTATTCCATAACTGTTTAACATTTTTGCAATGTGAAATGTACTTGGGCATACGCAATCGGTATGCCATCTTTTCTCAAGCAGTTTTATAACAAGAACCTGTATACTTATCAGTGGCAACCTGTTTGAAAACGCGGAAAATTTCCTTATTCAAATACAAGTTCACGTGACAATACCAGTCCTGCGGGCTCATCCTAACCATATGCCTATAATTTTCCGAAGATTTTGTTTCTTTCAATATTTTCACAAAACACATGGCAGCCTGATCAAAATCGTACCGAAACACATAACTTTCGAACAAATGACGAATTCTTTTTTAATATGAAGAACCCAGGACGACTCTTTGATTAATGCCCCATCATCATGAGGATATACGAACAATATTGTCCTCTGAAAGTCATACTGAGTAATATCGTATCTCAAAATCTATCACTATTTCACGGTCCAGTAGTGTACCCACTGAAAACTCCACCGTGTTGGCTCGCTGGTCGTGACCTCTAATGATATTTGGGCCTTTTGGCCCATTGTATCTTTCCTGTTGTTTCCTGTTCCAGTACCCATTCAAGTAATTTCGTGCTTTGCACAAGTTTATACAAGTTGAATTGGTGTTGTAGGAATGGACATGGTAGGACCCCGAATAAAAAAAATACTGAAATTTGGATCTGTTAGTATTTTCTAACATTATCAGCCATAAGAAATTCTCTGAAAGAATATTTAGCTGGCAAGTTCTCAAATGAAAAATTGCTGATATTCACCAAAATTAGGACTTCTCGCGCATTACCGCCAATAAGGAACGGTGTGTCGGAAAATGGAGGATCCCATATAAAAATGGCTGATAATTTTTTACCAACGCTCAGAGATTCAGATATGCCAATACTCTCATACATTTAAACTCATAGAGTACGCTTTATGGAAAAATGAAGGTGGCAGGATCCCGACTACAAAAAATTACTGATGCTCACCCGACCCGACGCCTGAAAATTTGGATCTGTTGTTTCTTCAGTACATTTAAATTCATAAGGAACGCCACATTAGAAAATGTAGTGGCATGATCATGAATGAAATTCTGATGTTCAGTTAATATCCATATGGAACGTTCTCTTGAAATATGGAGTTGGCAGGGTTTTTAAAATATTGTTGATTGATTGCTGAAGTTACAGATTCGTTTCGAACCCTCAAATCTAGGATACACGCCTCACTCAATATATAATATAATTCTCCTAGTCAAATAGTTGCTTTTGATATATATTTGGTTTCTGAAATAACAAAAAATGCATGATTGTAGTTTCGTGTTACTCTCTTTATTTGTTTCTATTAGGTGGAAAAAAAGATGTTTTTCAGGTTAGTTCATGTTACTCAGAATATAATTGAGATAGTTATTTTCTATTTTATTCGAAAATTTTGATGTACCTATGATTAGTGATAAGCGAACCCCTTCGAGCACCTCAGGCCTTTTGCAAAACAGTGCCTGGCAGTCCCAAAGCAGGTGTTCTGCAATTTCAGCAGAGTTCTTTCAGTAATGACACTGTCCACTGTCAGATCTATCCATTTTCTCAGGTGATACAGAGAGGCTAGAGGACTATGTATGTTGAGCAATAATCAGTTTCTGGTCTTTTTCGTCCAACTTGAGAAGTTGTTCAGCTTCCTACGGCGATGGGCTCAGGCGCTTTCTCACTTGTTTTCGGTTTGGAACCTCATTCCAGTGGGTTTCGATTTGGTCAGCTTACCAGCGCCATAACTTTTTCTCAATATGGGCTTTGGAAAGGCCACAGAAGGAATCTAAGCTGGAGAATTGAATGATTGCCTCTTCCTTCTTGGCAAGGCTATCTGCTTTCTGTCTTCGATTCACCTGTGACCTGGTACTTACATCAGATTGACTTGATTGTCCTTAGGAAGAGTTTTCAGTCTCAAGTCAGTCCAGACTCACAAGTGATCTTGGAGCTTTTGGTGCTACTTGGCTATTCGATAGGATTTATATTTTTTCACCCCTCGGAGCATCTCTCATGAAATTCTTGGACGCAAAGAACCCCGCTCAAACCTTATGGAGAAGTGATCTATGTGGGATTTGACTCAATTTTTCATGCTGTCTTCCCGATTAAATGTTGCGCTGAAGTCTAATAACCAATAGTTTCCATCACTATCGGTGACGAAACTTTCCCATTTTGTTTTTTATGTTTATAATTTTTCAGCTTGTTTTTTGTGTTGAGTTGGGCTCTGGGTTGGATTGCTTTTGATTTTTTGGGTTATGTTTTTTTATAGTGATTTATAAACACGAAACAACTTAAAAAATAATAAACCTAAAGAATTCAATAATCAAGTTTTGCCACCGAAAGGAAGACTTCCCCTGAAGAATATAAAAAATTTGGGCACTTTCCACATATATAACTTTTCCGTAAGGTTTGAGCATGGTCCTTTTTATAGCATGGATTTCTGCTTGAAAAATTGTTGAATCTTTGCCTAGAGATTTTGAGAGCCTCAAACTAGGACCTGATCTCCCTCTCCAATGCTTTCGTTCATCTTGGATTCATCAGTATACCATACTGATACATTCCTTCCTAGTTGAGGCCTATTCATTGTGAATATATGGTTGTTATTTATAACTACTTCATAATTCACTTAGAAGTCGTGCCTAGCTGGTATAATATTCGGAACTTGACCTGGAAATATTTTCCAGAATCTTCAGATGTCCAACCGGATTCCCAGATGTCAAGTTGAATGTCTAGTGCAGTCTGAAGGTACTCAATGCCACTTCCTTCATTATACACAAGTGCGGTAGCGGAGGGTTCGATATTACCTCTACAACTGCAGTGGGACACGTGGGTATTGCCTCTGTAATTACCAAACAGGCTGCACTTTTTGCAGCTTGATTCGTGCTAAGTACTGTGAGGTTTTGGCTAAAATAAGCATGATTATCGTTCGTGTATCATCATGTCTTTCCTAAAACTCTGCGGCACGCCCAGATTGCCGCTGTAGCTTTGTTGATATGACCGTTCCATGTTAGTCTATGGTCGAGTCGATTATAACGCCCAACTATTTCACTTCCTTGAAAAAGTTAGCTAAGTTCCATTCAGGTCGGGGCTTCCGGTTCATACTTTCGCCTCCTTGCACTGTTTTACTAGGAGTCAAAATCAGTCCCTCCTTTGCGTACAAGCTTCTAATTAGGGCTGTCTGAATCCGATTGGATGGTGTCGCGTTATGTTTGCCCCTAATAGTGACGACCAGGTATTCATCATAACCGTGAGTCGTTATTCGCAATTCCAGAGACTTGTTACTCTACTATCAGATTATCAACGGTCGAAGTCCACAGCAAAGGCAATAGGACCCCACTTTGGAACAGCCGTTTTCCGCTCTCAATCTGACCGTTTCCATTCCGAGGGCAGCTTTCCATAATTGTATGTATTCAACCGATCAGTGGGGTGTCTATATTCCTTTCCTCTGATGACCTCATGATGATAAGGTGTTATCGAAAGCATCCCCCTATTTCTATGAATACACATGGAACCATTTATCTGCTGAGAGTGTCTTCTCAATGCTCCCAAGCAAGCATTGTGGAGCATTAATCGCTTTCATCCAGGATCTCTACTGTCTCGGAGCAATTTTGTAGTGAAACAGGGAATATCCCATGCTTCTCGGATGATTTCAAGGCTATGAAGCAGTCAATGGATCATTTGATCTATGGTGGTGGTAGTGAAGATGAAGATTTTACCAGCTATATCTCCAACAAATTCGGACCCAGGAAAGTATATCTGGATGAGAGCACGTATGTTTTGCTTCTAGTTTTCTGTATATTCCACATTTGGATTTTCGATTAGATCGATACCGTTGGCATGTTCTCCAGATAGAACTTCCTGGAGGCATTGGGGTGGAACTAAGTCCATAATTTCCTCACGCATTTATCTCCATTTTTTGTATTATCTGAGTTCCTTTCTGCACTGAAAGACCTGCTTCGTAGTATTCCCAATATTTCAGACTTCTAGCTCCATTGAAGAGTTTCCTGACTTTTTTCCGGAGTCTGGATGAATATTCTTTCCATCAGGCAGATCTCTGTTGATCGCCTTCTGTTTTTCAAGACAGTCATTTTGTTATTTCGTTTAGCATTTTCGAGCTGTCTGGAGGCTATGTCAATTCATTCCGCTGAATTGATGGATACTTGTTGGTCCACCAGTTGTCTTTTGAGAATCTCTCTGTACGCATCACTGTTGGTCAGCTTGGGTAAACCGTATCCCTCGAGGCGTGTTCTGATGACTCCAGATAAAATCTTATTTGAAGTGATCAAACATCAAGGAATTATCAAATACAAACCATGTGGTTTGTTATAAGTGGATCAGAAATGGTCAGGTCAGAAACCTCTTTTCTATATGTATTCAATGAGGAGGGTTTGTTAACTTTGATGACAATGTCGGTATTAGAAGCAGACAAATAGTTACTCACCTCATGCGTTTGTGTCCGTGCTTCCCCATGTGACATGGTGCACGTTGGCATTGCAGCATAGAATGATGTGCCTGTTGTCTTCTTCACACCATCTGATGAGGCTTTGGACTTGTGGGTGTCTCCTGGGGAGTAGGCCAGGTCTCCTGGGGAGTAGGCCGAGGCAATAATAATCTGCCTTCAGTTGGTACTTCCATGACGGCGGTTGCCAAGTCTCCAGTGATGAACTCTGGAACAGGAGTGAATTTCATATTGAGAACGAGCGATTTGGCTCATCGTGGTTTCATGGGTGGGGAGGTGACATACATGATTTTATTGTGATTTCTTGTATTCGTAGACTATTGATCTAGAGCATTTGAAACAGCAGTATATTGATATTTTCATCAATAAATCCCCTTATCAGCACACCTGTGACTGTTTTCTGATATTGGTGGTTCATTTGAAGAGCTCTGAGCTTTTGGCTCATCAAGTGGGTAGGAGTGTCACCAAGATCTCTTCAAAGACCCCCGCACCCTCTCATGGTTTTTGTGGAGTTTTCCTCGCCCTGTTTTTCGTCGTGTTTTCAACCATATTAGGTCCCACGAAAATTCGGGAAAAATAGTCACCTGCGGCAGAGCCCCACTTATTGCAGAAAGGTTATTGAACCGGGACGACGCCAGATACCCTAGACTTCGAATAATCTCATGTTTCCGAATATGATTACCGTTCACAGGCGCATCGCGTCTGCTTCGGACAGGACATCCAGTGGCCTTCCCGCTACAGGATGATAAGTTCCGTCCAACAAGTTTATCCCCAGGCAGCTGAGGCATACAAAATGAATATCATTTTATATAAATCAAGTTTGATTTTTCCTAATGAATTTATCGTCATCTGAAGGAGTTCTGTGGTCCTAGAGAAAATGTTGTTTTGTCTTCTGTATGTGGGGCTTCCAAGTGAACCGGCGTTAGATGGTTAGACCAAGAAACTTCACCTGCGGGGACCATTCTACCTCCTGCCCTACAACAATCTCTTCCCTGATATGATCACCACTCTCATACCCCAGACAAATCTTCTACGTCTTTGTTATAATAACTATCTCCTTCTACTCCAAGTACCACCTCCAGAGCTAATCTACTGCATTTGCAAATATAAAATCCCCATGCAAGGGTTGATTGAAGTGGAAAATGAGGCTGTATCGTCTGCATGCAGAGATATTTTCACGTTTTCGCTCCTTGGGATGTTGCTCAGAACCCCTGTGAATTCCGTTTGGTACGTTGTTTCACCCGCCTGCTCAGTTGGAGAACAACACTCTGAAACCAAATACTTGTTTAAATTGAGAAATCAAGTGCCTTATCTTTCCATCTGTGATAATTGTGGGAGAGTCCGAATTGAAGGTATCTAGGTAAACAGAATCTCTATTTGGGAATCTCCCTCCATCCAAAGATAGAATTTAATTGAATGTTCCTTTGAATTCCGGCCAACGGCCGCAAAATTTGAACATGGATTCAATTTGCAAACTCATATTCAGATACAATCTGAATTTGTAGATCAATTAAATATTGATTCAATTTGAAAAACCTTTTACCTGTTTTTTTTGGTATCACATCATTCTATCAACCACATGTAGCATTGAATTTGTATCTATCAATGTTATTGTTATCTACTTGAAATATAGCTACTGAGTACTCCTGAAAAAAACTTATCCACGGGACATACAAAAAGGTACTGGGGTTCCAATTGATTTTCATAATTACTGGAATATTTCTGTGATATTTCATCACTAAAAAAAAAATTCAGATAAATATAGATAATTCAAATACTAACATGCTTTTCTCACTGAATAGTCAACTGAATTCAATACTACTCTCGAAATGAAATTCTCTTCCAAATCGAACATACATTTTTCCGCTCAAATTCACATCACGATGCATTGCAATATCATGTACCCGAGGAAAATCTACATAGCATAGCAATTTGGAATCATTTGATCCCCTTACGAATGAACTTATTTGGTATTGCTTTTGCCCTAATGGAAATTGATTCGTCAATTTCACATTTCATTAGCTCCAATTTTATTCCAGAGGCAGGAACCTAATTCTTGAGCAACTCTGGCTGTGTTCAATTGACCGTAATTGGATTGAGATAATCTAATCTTGCAAGTTATCTACTTTTCTCTCTTGGAATTTTATCTTCTTGAACCTTTCGCAATTATGATGGGAATGTTCACTAGCTGCCCAGTGATGCTTCAAAGGATTCTTGTGAAAATGTTTTAGGAAACTTTGACTAATATTGATCGTAAACAGGCTGTTACATATATTCTTGCTTCCCAAGATACATAAGAATCCACACTTCGAGGAAACGATATTCGACCATTTTTCATAGGGAGAGAAATGATTGACATCAATAGGAAATATTGGAATATTTAATGTTATTCACCCTACAATTGATGGTATATGATATCATAAAATATCCTAAGAGTGTCATGATATGGATATATATCTTTTTTCTCCAGTGAACATATTCAAATATGCGTTCACCCTTACCCAATAGTAAGCAGCATCACTTTGTATATTTGTAATAGAACTTTATCTCATGAAATATCTATATTTGGTACTAATATCAAATAAATAAATTATTCAATATCTTGTAGGTGGATCATCGAATAACAAGAACTATTATTCTTCCAGTAATCCTCAACTAAATTGATTAACTGGTATCCCCAACGATTTATATGATGAGAAAAAAAACACAATGGTGCGGCTAGTCGAAAGGATAGTTTCACAAATTCATTTATTGATTCAGAAATTATCATCAATCGAGCTGAAGAATCGAAAACATAAACAGCATTTATATTTCTGTATAAACTTCAAACAAAACAAGATTTGAAAAATGATTCACATCTCTCTGAACAATTCCTAATGATACAATGCAGTTCATCTCAAATCAGAAGAAATATGTATAGCCATTTGGTTAGATTCAGCTATTGAATTCTATAATTATTTCAAAAAACTCAAAATTCAGAACCAAAACACTTCTAAAAATACAAAAGTTCACTCAGCTACAGAAAGAAAGCACATGCTTATAGACAGTATTCACTTGGGTTCAGATTTCAATATGCCTTCGAAAAATAATAACCCATAATGATTTATATATATATATATATATATATATATATATATATATACAGGGTGTACTCAATTTCAGGTGGTGATCCCTTGTCATATTTTGGGAAAAAAACGTCACATAAACGTATGTCGTACTAAACAGTTTTTTTGCCGATTTTGATGAAACTCGGTGTTTTTGTTAGCAGTAACAAAGAGCTCATTCTTCATGATATTAGATTCTCAATTTCAATACCAGTGGCTTCACAAAGAGTTACCTGGTTGATATTCATGGTAAAAATAATTATACACTATTTTTTCTCGCTAAGTTTGATATTATTCGAAATAGCTGAACTTCTTCGAAGCAATGCCAGTGACGTAGAAATGGGGATTACGCATCATTAAAGTTCAAAAATGTATGTGTTTTTTTTCAAATATTCGTCGACATTTGAAAAAACTTTGAAATGAAAATCTGTTTGGCTATTAGATGGAAGAAATGTTAAAACTGCTGGTTAAGTTTCTTCATTCGGAGAACAGCATAAGTATTAATGAAAAGTAATTGAATCAGATTCATTAAATGGGGACCTCGACTTGCAATACGAGCATCGACTGCCGCACACGTTAAAAAACTCCTTGGGTGTTGCGTATGACATTGGAATTATTCATAATTCTAATAATCCTGAAGTCATTCCGAAAACTACTGCTGAAAACTACTTTCTACAGTAGGATGGGGATTCACGTAGTACCAGTACCAAGCATGATTTTTATTGGAGGTTATGAAGGCATCCCGTCAAGAACCTGCTTCATCTGTTGAAAAATTGCCGTCAACTTCTTGAAGAATTGCTTCCTCTAACTGTGATGTCATTATTATCCAGAGGATTATCTGATCGACATTGATGGTAAAAGTCATTGTACGCCACTGTTTTTATCTAAATTTGATATTTTTATAAGACTGGACAATCAAAAATATAAGTTTTTTGAAATGCCGTAAGTTTGAAATAGCTAAACATCGAATTAAAGTAAAAATTGAATATGTAATAAAATAAAGGATACACATAATTTATTATTGATTCAATTACCTCTCAAATCCGACAAGATTGAAATAACTCATGACATTATTACAGAAATGACATTAATTTTTGAAGTGAAAAAATTTTCAGGAAACTCTTCACTACTCTTTACAAGATGTTTAAAGGTGTTTTTTTTCGTAGAATTAAAAATACCATAGATAAGAGAATCGTTGTACTGTGGACAAGTCACTAGTATTGTGGAATTGTTAGAGCGTACAAACTCGATCGCATACTATCAAGTGGATATGAACAACCCCGAATTAACACAAATGCATTTCATTTGTGGACTTGCAGAACAAAATACTGCAGAAGCCCGTCGAGATATTCCAGCAGAACGAACTGTCACCAGATGACATGCTAGACTGTGCGACACTGGATCTTCAACTTAACAAGCTGAGCGTCTTGATAGACCGAGGACAATAATGACACCACAGTTAGAAAAAGCAGTTCTTCGAAGAGTTGACGGCATTTCTTCAATGAGTACTCGGAAATTAACTTCACAGTTCAATGTCAGTCATCAAAGTGGTTCCTTCAAAAAATTATAAAAAATCGCAAATTTACATCTGAAGTTGTATTCAAAGATAGGGCAAGTTTTTCACGGGATGCCATCCTAATCTTCCATAATGATCAGTCTTGAGGCTACGAGAATCCCCATGCTACTGTAGAAAGTGTATCTCAGCAGGAGTTTTCGGTGAACGTCTGGGCAGAAATTCCTGGTGATCATCTCATTGGGCCGCATGTTCTTCCTCTTCGACTCAATGGTGTGACGTATAGACAATTTCTTGGAGAAACATTGCCAAGACTGTTAGAGGATGTACCTTTGCTAGTAGGACGAAATATGTGGTTTATGCACGACGGGGCACCTGCCCATTCCAGTGTGGCTGCTTGTGAATATCTTAATCATACTTTTGCTCACCAGTGGATAGGTCGTGGGGGACCTCAACCATGGCCACCAAGATCCCGCAACTTGAACCCTTTGGATTATTCGTTTTGGGAATATCTCAATTGTGTATGCGACACCAGTTGTCGATGTAAATGACTTAAGTAATAGAATTATGAAAAATTCCAATGGCATACGCAACACCCAAGGGATTTCTGGAAGTGTGTGGCAGTCAATGAGGAGAAGACTTGGTGCTTGTATTGCAAGTCAAAGTTTTCATTTCGAGCATCTGATTCAATTATTTTTCATTATTTTCTATGCTGTTCTCCGAATTGAAAAAAATAACTAACAGTCTGAATACTTCTTTCATCTAATGGCAAACCAGATTTTTATTTGAACTTTGATGATGCGTAACTCCCATTTCTACGCCACTGACTTTTATTCGTTGAAGTTAAGCTATCAAATGAAATCAAACTTAGCGAAGAATTCAAAATCTAATTTCATAAAAACACACTAAGTTTCATCAGAATTCATGAAATACAATTTTGTTTATTAAACCTTAACTCGGAAACAAAGCAACTAGGGACCTACTTTTATAACTTTTTTTGACAAAATATAACAAAGAATCACAACCTGGAATTAATGACATCATTTGAAATAGTTCAACTCTCAATACCAGAAATGTAAAAATCCAATGACGTTTATGGCTCGACCTAATATAATTATTTTTGGAGGAGAAAGAATGTTGCGTTTCATCTGCCGAAGGAAGATAAGAGTTGTCAAATGGTATTTGATTGACATTAAGGAAAGAATCCCTGATAAAAGGACAAACAAAAATAATGAACTCATTGAAACACAGCAGTGGTAATTTAGAGCAATTTTCTTCTTTTGTGTACATTTTACATTTCGAATAAAAACTTTTCGAATGAAAGCTGTGGAACTCATGAAGGTCTATCAAACGATTCTCAATTTGCAGATATGGATATAAGAAAGGAAGATTGAGATTTTGTCTAGTTTTTCAACATCCACATACACTTCACTAACAATTTCTTCTGTCTTCGAACTCAGCTGAGGTATAAATGAATATTTTGGTTCCATCAATCATATAAATGTTCTGGACTGCTCTGTTTTTGTCCAATGATTTATATTGATGTATATAGCTAACATGTTGAATAGCTCATACTGTATATCCCTCTTCTGTAATTGGATCTTGTATCTGTTAAATAGTGTAAAACAAAAAGTGAAAAAAAATATATAGAAGTTATTTTACCGTGACTACTATTGATCGTATACAGGCTGTTACTCATATTTTTTCTCCCCACGATACGTAAATAATTCACAACTTGGGGAAACGCTTGATGAACATTTTTCATAAGGTGAGAGTTTGAACAGGGAATAATCGTGGAATTTTCTTCAAAACTACCACTTGGAACTAACTTTTCTTCTGATATTTTTACAGCAAAAAGTGTTCTGAATTAATATCTAATGCATCCTGTTATCATGAACACCAATGAATCATGTTAACTTATGGTTAACATTAATATGAAAATTGGAATATTTTATGTTATATTTTCCTACAATTGATGGTATAAAATAATGTGAAATGGCAATAACAATTTTATCTTTTGATGTATATTTCAGAGAGAAACATTCCAAATGAAAGCTGTTGAACTCATAAAGCTCTGTCAAACAACCACCAGTTTGCAGGTATTGATATGAAAAATTAAGATTGAGATTTTGTGTAGTTTTTCAAAATCCACTGTTTCAAAACCACTCGACCAGTTTTGTCTCTCTGTGAACATCATCTTAGGTATAGATGAAAAATATGTTTGTTGCTGAAATATCTATTATTAAAGAAAAAAGAGGTGTGCCTGTGGTGATGCCTATTTTCTATATAGAAATGACAAAGGAGAATTGGAAAGATCATTTGGAGAGATAAGAAAAAATTATGGGAGTCAAATTTTTAGATCCTCGATCATTCGAGAGCGTATCACGCCAAAGCATAAACTGATTTTAACATCAAGGTATGTACCCGAAACGACTTTTCATGAACACATGATTTAATTAAAATATAGTAAATTAATTATAGGTAAATAAAAATAAATAAAATAGTACGGTATAATTCTTATAATAAATACACTATGAAAATGAAAATAACCACCTCCTCATTTCATTTTAGTTGCCACTTCTTTGCATAATTTTTCATTCAACTCTCTGATGCTTGTTCCTTTGATCCAACAGAAACCTTCTTTCCTTTGCCAAACTTATCAGCTTTTTGCAATCCATTTTCAATGGTGCAAAATAACGCCCATTCGTACGGACAACTGACCAAAAACGAAATATTCTGGTCGTATTTAAAATGCGTACGAACTTGTACGAATTCGCAAGAAATAGTCGTTACCAAACTAACCACGAACATTGCAGTATTTTTCATTTCTGACCTATTACGAATTCAAACGATCAATTTGTCGTACGAATTCGCTTTAAATATAACCGCCGCCTGACCTGGTGTAGGGGAATTTCTGTTCTCTTAGGGTTTATGCAGAAAATTTCTGATAATCATATCGAACTAGAAGGGAGAATTTGATGACGATTCGGAATTATAGTCAGGAAATATCAGCATTGAAAAATAACGAAAAAGTCATTATTCCCCTAGCCTCCTTCCCTCCCTGAGAAAATGATTTTGATGAGATAAAAAAGATCAGGGGTTGGTACCGCTTTTTTTGCGAAAGAACGTCTCTCGTAGACCATCAGTTAGAATTTTAGAGGAAATAAATGATATCAGCCATCCCAGCTCCTGTACTGGTCGATGCAATCGGTGGCCCTACAACAGCGCCCAACGCTTCAAGTCTACGCCGCTCACGTAAGCGCCTCACTCGTTTTGTTGATAAGTTCGTTTGATTTGGTACGAACCAGCCTCAGCACTCGAACCCTTTTCCGCTCGCTACCTCTGGCACTGAATACTTCTGTAATAAAGCGGCATTACCTGGAACAAGCAATTTCAGAATATTTTGGAAACTGTCACCCAGCACAACTTTTCACTCGACAACTTATTTTTTTCTGCTTTCGAATCACCTCAATATCCATACGACGATGCACCAATAACTTGTGTTATCCTTTCCGTTGCGGAGTTCTGACCAATTATGTGGTCGCGCAGAGTAAATTTCAACGCTCTTTTTCACCCCAACCCCCTTCCGTCTCAATGACGTAGGCGCATGATGGCGTAAGTTCACTTACAGGCAACATGCAGTGCTCTATCTTATTCGAGAAGATGAACAACACTTGGCGTCAGATAATTTGGATATATTGAAAATTCTGGCGACAACAAAAGTTTACTCTAACCGGACCACAGTATGGAAGCCTTTTTGAAAACATTTCAACGTTGAAACAATAAACGAAAAACCAATACCATCGTTTCTGTATGTGAGTTTTTGAACTAATTCATTCCTATGGGAGTGACTTCTGTAACCGAACCCACCCCGTTCTTATAGGGTTGGTAATTTTTCTGGTTTATTTTCAACCTTCCTTTTTTTTCAACAATCTTTTTTTTGTTGTGATCGTCTAGACAGTCAGCGCCACTTCTCAGGTAGCTGGACATGCAATCCATCTGCTCTCAGAAGACAGCTTGTTTGTTTTTCGGCACACAGCCTAGTTGAGCAATTCATTTTGTCGGCACACAGCCTTATATAGATAGGCTCTTGAAAGAATAGACCCTAAATTTTTCCACGTTGTGTTTATTTTTTTGTGTTCTTTAGGATACAAAGTTCTGAAAAGGAGTAGAAGACGAAAGGTAAATGAATACATATATAAAAGCCAAGATTTACAATCTCAACTTGTTTGAACACAAATTCAACGATTAAAGTCTTCACAATTTCGAAAGTTATAAGAGTTCAGCTTATTAGGGAATCGTGTCTGGTTTTGGATCTGATTTGATAAAACTATGTAAAGCGTTTCTGAAGTGAATATATCCGTATTTGTAATATTGTTTGATAGCCAAAATACCTTGCCGGTATAGTTCGCGGTTATATTCATAGAACTGTCATCGCCAATTGAGCGAATGAAGACAATAGTACATTTCCAGCACCCAACCAAGGAGTTGCTGGGCTCAATTGACCTATTGACCGGTCAGATATTGTTTTGTGTGCACACATACTAGACAACCCCTTACGATCCTCGACCACTACTCATAGTACGTTCTATTCATATTCAGAGTTTGTATATATGCGTAAAGCCAGGATCCATGACTGAGCAGAGAGTAACGTTGTAAACAACAGAGAGTAACGTTGTAAACATACTCATTTCAACATTTTTCAATTGAGCTATTAAATTGTCACGATGAGTCACGGTCAAGTACTAACAATCAATTCCAGACCAATACAACTTGAAGATTTAATGTGGTACTGATAGGCTACAACTAATATGACCTGGATATATTCCACAAATTGAGTGTTCTAGATCCAAACCAGGAATCATTGTCAAATTCGTGAGACTATTAAAAAATTCATTAGTCTGGTATCTTACCCCAAAATTCCTATAGAATTCACTCACGACAACGTGTATAAATAGTCCACTGATATATTCACCTCGCCACACATCAAGGAGTGTGCAAGGACCTCGTCCGCTGATGGACAGAAATCCTATTGGGTGCACCCGTACCCACAAACCCTTTACTTTCCAGAAACTCTTTACGTTAATAGGTTGGCCGGGTGGTAGAACCAGGATTTGTAGCCTAATTCCCCGGTCACTCTTCATTGTTGAGCTTGGCAAGGTGGTAGAACCGGAGAACGGAAATCCATACTAACTCTTTAGTGTTACTATTGTGGGCCCAAATGGTAGATCTGGGATTTATTTATTCATGACAAGAAGCAACAATAGGACAATGATTAACATATTCAGTTCCACTATTCCACAGTTGTGCTAAAAATCTCTATTTTTCTTGATGTTATGAGTGAGACACAATCGTGGCCGAAAATGCTGACTCCATAATTCAACTGAGTTGACTTGTTAGTGATACTGAATTGATGATATAGAATGAAGGAAATTAGTTGAAAATTCTGAATGACAATGAAAATTGAATTTAGTTATCATTCTATCCGTTACGGACCTGGGCTTCACTAAGGTAATTGTGTGGTACATGTAGATTCCATTTTGGATCCTTCCCATTCTTTCCAGTACCTAAGGGGGAGAACTTTATAAGAGCAGGACAATACGTAGATGGGTGTTGCATATTTGCCGCTACGATTTCATTTGCTATGAGAATCAATCTTCATCAACCCAATCTGAAGATCAAACATCTCAAAAATAGTAATAAACAATAAACATTACCCTTGAGTTTACGCCCTATACTAAAAATCAGTGAATTAACATAGGCCTTGGATATTCACTAAGCTTATTCCAAATCGAAAGTGTTGAGTAAGGGACTCAACGGGGTCTTCGGAGATGGATGTTGGGGGCTCGTACGGAAGATTGTGGTGTTGTGTAGGGCCTCAACGGGGTTTATTCCGGAGGATGTGGTGTTGTGAGGGCCTCAAGGGGTTTATTCCGGAAGATTGTGGTGTTGTGTAGGGCCTCAACGGGGTTCATTGGAGGATTGTGGTGTTGTGAAGGGCCTCAACGGGGTTTATTCTGTGAGATTCTTGTGTTGTGTGGGGCTTCAATGGTGTTCATTCTGGAGGATTGTAGTCTTGTGTAGGGCCTCAACGGGGTTTTATCCGGAGGATTGTGGTTGTGTGTAGGGCCTCAACGGGGTTTATTCCGGAGGAATGTATGAGTGTGGTGAATAATGAGTAATATGTGAGAATGTCTGTAAACAGAAACCAGTGAAATAACTCGCATTTACCAGTATCATCATCTGAACCATCGGTGACATAATATGTATACATCAAATGTGTAAGCAATAACCTATAAAATAAACTGAATAAACCAATATCATTATCCTAAGCTGAAGACAGAATTAATGAACAAACATTGGTGAAGCAATATATATGTATCATATGTATGAGTGATAACCTGTGAAATTTATCAAATATATCAAACTATCATGCTCACCCTAAGGAAGAAATAACCATAGAATATCAGTACAAACAATATGCAGGCATCATATGTGCAATCAATCACCTGTAAAATAAATTGATTATACGAATCTCATCAATTATAAAAACGATAAAGAACCACTCGACTTTTAGAAAACTCGCCGTGAGAATCCAACCTACAGCCGGCCGCTCCGTTTTGAACTACTTCCACAGTGTCAACTGTCATAATTCATAATAAATGTTCACCTCGTACATAACATTTAAGTTTCAGTAAAAATGGATTAAAAATGATTCAAGTAGCCTTACCTCAATATAATTCCATAGCAGGAGATTTTGTCAGGACCAGGACCCAAGTTGAACTGTCATCTGATTGATTTTGAACTCGCTTCTATAGGAATAAGCCGGTTTCTAGGATGACCGCCTTTGTTTCCAAGAATCTCAAATTATCCGACTGGAACATGCCAATATTCTTATTTCACGAATGGATTTGCAATCTTAAACTTGGATTTAAGTAGTCTAAGATATCTGTTGTTCAGTTAGAACCAGATTTTCAACCATAAATTGGCCTTTGACGTATTGTCCCACGCTACAGGACAACTTCTACTTTGGAGCTTGACGAAAAAAGAGTATTTTATCATTTGGTGTATTTGACTAGTGGAGAAATATTCTAGAAAGATGGTATGGTGAAGTGGAAGTTAAAGTGTCATCCCTACTTGTTCATAATATTTCCTAGATTTGGTTTTAATATTACCTAGATTTGGTTTAACTTACTCTAAAGATATTATTCTCTTCATCATCAAGAAAGTTTATCCTTTCATTTGAGGTGTGAAATGATTAGATAGACATTATTGAAAAATCAAAGGGTAACGTAGAAGTTGAAGGTAACTTCTACATGCTTATAAAGTTCCAAGATTCATTTTTTCTACCTGCAAAGTTATCATTATATCAATCAGCTTGATCAATTGAGTGTATTCTACGATTTGGGAAGTCATTTCGGCAGATGAATATTAATGGAACATTACAAGGTATCGTTGAAGTTAAATTGAGTACCCTCATGCCTATAATGTTCCTATATTTGTCTTTTATGTTCCTAACATTGATATTTGTATGCTCAGAGTAACCGATGGAGTGTGTATTTCAATTCTGGATGTCAAATAGTTGGGAGAATGTGATTGGGAGATTGCCACGTAGTGCTGAAGTTGAATCGTAGGAAGTACATACAACGTTACCCATGAACCTTATGGACCTCATACCTATTTAATGATTCTTACTTACCTTGTTCTCTTCATACAGTCTCGAAAGTATGATCAGTTGTCGTGCAATTCCATGATTTCAGTGGCGAAGAGGGAAATAAATCATCGAAGGAATTTTACTTACTTTCTGCTAGATTCTTGTCATCGGAAACCTCTTCTTGGAATAGCAGATGATAATTCGAAATACCTGCCTGGTACGCTCTCCTTCTGAATGATAATCCTTTCCTCAGACAATGCTCTGACGTTTTCCACAGTTTACTTCATGAAACTACTTTCTTCTTTGTTTATGAAAAGAACACTTCCCCTACCCACCGAGATCTAGGAATTTATGTAATCCAACTACTAACAAACCTCATGGAAAAATAAAATGCTACAGCGATTGTAGAATTTCAAAGAAAAAATCACAAAAAATAATAATTTAGACATGCCTCGAATTCCAATTCGAACTTGATATATAATTATTCGTTACTATTTTCTGAAATCTGTTGATATAGAGATTGAAACCCAAGTGAAAACTATCATATCCATGAGTGTTTATAATGTTGATAATGAAGGTCTTTATTTTCCAAGAGAAAAAATACAAAGATACAGTATCTCACTATACTATATACACAAAAATTGGTTTTGGAAGAGAGGCGAGGTATCCGTTGAGTGTGCCTGATGCACGCCATCTGTTTTTCAACAGGTGAGTGAACTTTGGTATTTTCAGAAGTGCTGGAAATCTGATTTTTTTATATCTATATTATATAAAAATATAACACAATTGGTTTTCTCTTTGGATCTTTATTTTGATTTGTTTTTTCTCCTGACCAAATCTTAAATACACAATATCGTATTGGGCACGATTTTCGTGAACAAAATTGGCACCTAATACATTGAAGCCAGTCTTCGATTAGTCATGTGACATAAAATAATTGTATCCGCATTCAACACAGTTATTTTCTTCTCTGGTTACATTCCCATGTGATGAATCGCATTTTCTCCACCTTCACTGACCCCAGATATCTTATCAATTACTCTCTTCATTCTTGCCGTACGTTTTATTGGGATCATGTTTCCCAACTGACTCAATATGAGCAACATTATCCTTTTCTCTGATTTTTTCCACTTCCTTATATCATTTTATTGCAATATATTGTTCAGATATTGATAGTGCGGTAACTTGGTTAGCTCGTTCACAAACTTCGATAATTTCCTGTGAAATAAATGTTTTCTTTGAAGTCTTTGAAACTCTTATTCAAAGCTCTGTTTGCCTCTCCAGAACATCCTAGGATGGATTCCAAAAAAAGTCTCATATAACGAGAACCAGGGTTTTGTTTCAGCCAGAGTCGACACTGTTTGTTCTAAGGTACTAAGGCTTGTGAGTCCGCATTGATGTTGAGATATGATTTGATTTCTACAGAATTGCAATGAGTGGACTGGCCGTCTAACAAAAGTTGAACTTTCCCTTGTGGTTTCCTTGCAACAGAGTGTATTTTCAACCATTCTAGAAATATAAGTCATATACAGTGCATTCCATTTAAAACGAGCCACCATGAATAACTTTTGGTACAATGATTTTCAGGAAAAATAAAAAAACACGTCAACAATAGTATACAGGGGGACACATTTTGACATATTCACATTTGATGTTACTTCCACTATCGCACCCCCAGAGCATGTCACCATTTTTTTAAACGGATCACCCTATATTGTTTCGCATTATAAGATGCTCCATGATGAGCAGATTCCAACAAAGTATAAAACATATGGTCTGACGCATATGGTTCGGGAGCTACAAATTATTTTCCATTAGTCCAACGTGCCCTAAAACTGCAATAGAAATGGCTTCATCGTTGACAACTCCTGAACGTTTTGGAATTATTGAACAAATTCATGGAAACTGGATCTGTTAGCAATGAAAAGCATAACCGTTCATGAAAACTGGATCTGTTAGCGATAAAAAGCATAACCGTTCAGGAGTTGTCAACGATGAAGCTATTTCCATTGCAGTTTTAGGGCACGTTGGACTAATGGAAAATAATTTGTAGCTCCCGAACCATATGCGTCAGACCATATGTTTTATACTTTGTTGGAATCTGCTCATCATGGAGCATCTGATAATGCGAAACAATATAGGGTGATCCATTTTAAAAAAATGGTGACATGCTCTGGGGGTGCGATAGTGGAAGTAACATCAAATGTGAAAATGTCAAAATGTGTCCCCTTGTATACTATTGTTGACGTGTTTTTCTATTTTTCCTGAAAATCATTGTACCAAAAGTTATTCAAGGCGGCTCGTTTTAAATGGAATGCACTGTATATGGATCTCTCATATATGAGTTTTGATTTGGGGGACATTCCCACTTCAAATTCGGCTTTTTTAGCGCTTCCTTTCCTGATAGAAGCAGATGGTGAAAATGTACCTTGAGCACTGTAGCCGAATAAAACTATTATCATATCTCCTTTTTCAGCAGAGACATATCCAGCGGTTGTTTAGATGTAAGCTTGTCAATGTCAATGTCCATTCCAGACGTGTTCATAGCATTGGCTCTAGCTCTCTGACTTTCTTGGTATAATATCCGTGTTTCTGCTCAGCAATATTTGCAAAGGTCGTTACCTGCTTTTTCAGTTTGTTTATGTGTTAACAATTCAAGTGCTCCACAAACTCGAGGGACATTCTTCCGATGTCATCAATCGCCAAATATTTTTGTTTCTCTATTAAATTGATTCAATATAAGGAGGAAGCTTTCTCGCCAAGGTCATTCTCCTTAGTGCCCGTCTTACATCACCTTTCCATGGTCTCACTCGGTATTTGATGGGTTTGAGCTGCCACATTAACAATTATTCCATCATTTTTCACAACACTAATAGCTGGCTTTACATCCAAAACGGAAGTGTTTATGAAATACATTATTTGAATGGGTTCCTCACAGCCCAAGTAAACATGCAGTTGGTATATGATCATCAATACACTCAGCATATGCGAGAAAATATTTCCTAATCATCCAGGAGAAATGGCCACACCACAAATGGTTACATGTACGAGTTCGACGTTAGAACAAAGTCGGACAAGTGAACTGTGTGAATATTTCTACAATAACGATTTTTTCCACAGACTAACATCTCTAGTGTGAAACTAGAACACTCAACAAAATTTCAGTAGTAGTCAGAACAATTGAGTAGGATTCAACTTATTATATTATTTTTTCGTCAAATTTCTATTGTAACTTGCTCCTACACACAACGTGTAGTATATTGACGACATCTAGTAGGGACTTCATGGAATATTTTGATTGGCCAACTCTTCCCGTTGATTTCAGAAATACATTGAATTTCATAATTACTTATTATATAAATATGTTGAGGTTGAGTTGTCATCCAGCTTACCTCTGGCTACGTGGAGTGTACTCCGCTCCAGGTTTTATCGCATTTCGGACTAGGAATACGACATCGGATATTACTTCGATAATAATTCATTCAGATGACCCTTTTTGTCAAAGTATTTCGAAAAATAGCAGAACAGCCACTTCAACTGGAATTATTGGCGCTTTTCACTATAACTTACGCAAGTGCACTGAAATGATTCAGAAGTCTGGACGCGTATTCTCCCGAAAGCAGCACGTCTGGAATGGCCCGTTTATCCTGAATTATATGTGTAATGTGATATATACAAGGGCCATAACCATATCTTTATTGCTTGATGTCCCATCCTGCTGGAAACTCGTTAGTTATATTAGTGTATGGTCTGCGGTTTTCCTTATATGTGTTTTTTTCTGCTTTACTCTGCGGACACCAAATTTTATTGCTGCTGTTTCATTCCGTACTGGTATTTATAACATACCTTAAAATTTCATAAACGAATCTGGTTCATCTTCTCTTTGGATTTTCACGAATATCATATACTGATTGGTTTCATGCTGATTCCAAATGAAATGGTTAGCAGGCGGTTCTAACCCACAGAGAAAGGGGGAGTTTTCAGAAATGGAAGAATCGATTCAGATTAAAAATTTATTTGAATTTTAGTCTCACAGGAATATGGTGCACTCATTCTTTAAAATTCTGGAAAGCTATTATATTAAATATCAAATGCAGATTAGTCTCTAGTAAGCATCAAATAATCAGTATGCCAGCTGACTTTATTTTTTGTCAATGGTGCGCGACTTTGATTATTCATTCAATGTTATTCGAAACCAAAATTTTAGCTGGGTTCCGTGAGTATTTTTAAATGAAAGAGATAAGGAATTTCAAGTGAAATTAGTTTATGAAAATAATTAGAAAGTTTCATAAGGAGTCTCATAATTTCCTATAAATATTAGTTATTGAATCAGTCAAACGCAAAAATATTACACAGACTTACATATATATATATAGATATATATATATATAGATATATATATATATATATATATATATATATATATATATATATATATATATATATATATATATATATATATATATATATATATGTATATATATATGGGGAAGAATCACAAAAGTCGTCTCTACAACGTTTCATTTCCGACAGTAAGTTATTAAAACCAAACTTTGGATACATTTCTCCAAGGCTAGGAATCAGGTCCGAACTCTTGATGGAATAATTATACATGTTCCAGACGTATAAACGTCCATCTTCAGTGAGTAACAAGGTGGAAAACTACTACAATAAAAAATATATTGTTAAAAAACAACTAATGATAATTCTGAGGTTGCTTACAATGTAGTGGATGAAAATTAAGTGGAGTTGAAAAACGTTGAAAAACAATGTACTATAACATCTTTATGAAAAGAAATAACCCTTTTTCCAATTTAGGGGTAGATCCCCAAAAAAAACACAATATTGGCAAAATCGGATCATTTGGACGTGACCATGGATGGCGTCGATTTCACAACAAAATGGACGAACCAGAAGCAAAGTTTCTTTTTATAGCCTTTGCCAAAGGGCTCGTTTGATTAACATTATCAGAAAGTATTGTAGCGACATCTATGATGTGGTGTTGAAAAATTGTTGTAAGGGAATGAAATTTACAGTATACTGTATACCCATGTCAATCAGAAGAGGTCTAGGGCGGTCGATATGGCTCTTCAGCTTCTCCGTACCTCGACCTGTGAGGTCTTTCGTACATTACCCTCCATCTATTCAACGCCCAGGATTCCGAGACTCTTTGTGAAGCGTATAAGTTTACTGGGAAGTGAGTTCCTGATGTCTGAGGGCGCTAGTGAAACCCCTCCGAAGAACTTAATCGTTTTCCAAAACAGTGCTTGGCAGTCGCAAAACAGGTGTTCTGCAGTCTCAGCAGAGTTCTCACAGTAACGGCACAGTTCACTGTGTGAGGTCTTTCGTACATTACCCTTCATCTATTCAACGCCCAGGATTCCGAGACTCTTTGTGAAGCGTATAAGTTTCCTAGGAAGTGAGTTCCTGATGTCTGAGGGCGTTAGTGAAACCCCTCCGAAGAACTTAATCGTTTTCCAAAACAGTGCTTGGCAGTCGCAAAACAGGTGTTCTGCAGTTTCAGCGGAGTTCTCGCAGTAACGGCACAGTTCACTGTCTGATCTACCAATTTTTTTGAGGTGATAATCAGAGGACAATATCCAATGAACAGCTTTCTTTGACGATGGGCCTTATTCCAGTGGGTTTCAATTTGGTCAGCTTCCCAGCGCCAAAACTCTTCGTAGGTGTGGGCTCTGGAAAGACCACAAAAGGGTTTCGTGCCAGAAAATTGAAAGTTTGCGTCTTCCTTGGCAAGGCGGTCTGCTTCTTCATTGCCTTCGATTCCGTTGTGACCTGGCATCCCCAGCAGAGTAACCTGATTGTTCGTAACCAGTTATCTTGGGGAGAGTTTTCAGTCCCAGGTCGGTCTATACTCACAAGTGTGTGACTTTTGATCTTTCAGTGCTGCTTGGTTGTCTGTTAGGATATATATTCTTGCATCCCCGAGCCACTTTCAGAGCATTCTTGTGCGCAAATTTCTATAGCATGGCTTTTGCTTGAAAAATTGTTGGGACTTTGCCTAGGATTTTCGAGAGCCTAAAATTAGGACCCGTTACTTCAACTCCAGCCTTTTCGTCCATTTTGGAATCATCAGTATACCATACCGATGCATTCCTTTCTAGTTGAGGATCGTTCGTTGTGAATATATGGTTGTTGTTTATAACCACTTCATAATCCACTTCGAAGTCGTGCCTAGCTAGAATATAATATCTGATGACTTGTACCTGGACTAAAGGGAAATATTTTCCAGAATCTTCAGATGTTCAATCAGATTTCCAGCCTTCGAGTTCGATGCCTGGTGCAGTCTGAAGGCACTTCTTGCTGTTTCTTTCATTACACAAAAAGGCAGTGGCGGAAGATTCAGCATTACCTCTGGTGCTGCAGTGGGGCACGTGAATATTGCCTCTGTGATTCCCAGACAAGCTAGCCGCTGCACTTTCTGCAGCTTGATATGTGCCGTATGCTGTTGGGTTTTTGGCCACCATACTAATGAGGCATAGGTGACCATGGGTTTGATAATCGTTTGATATAACCAGTGTATCATTTTCGGTTCCAAACCCCTTGTCTTTCCAAAACTCTGCGGCACGTCCGGGTTGCCTTGGAAATAATATTTTGTATGACTGTTCCATGTTGGTCTCTGGTCAATTATGACGCTCATGTATTTGAATCCATCAAAGAAGTAAGCTGAGTTTCATTGAGGGTTGGGGCTTTCAGTTCGTACTCACGCCACTTTGTGAATGGAACCAGCAGTATATTGCTAGGATTCACATTTAATTTCTCCTTTGCGCACCAGCTTCTGATTATATTTAGGGCTGTCTGCATTCAATTGGATATTATCCCGTCATGTTTGTTCCCAATAGTGACGACCAGGTCATCTGCGTAACCTTCAGCCGTAATTCCAGATTCATGTAACTTCACTATCAGATTATCCACGGTCAGTGACCACAGCAGAGGGGATAGAACCTCACCTTGGGGACAACCTTTTTCTGCTATCATTCTGACCGTTTTCTCTTCGAGAGCAGCTACAATGATTCTGCTTTCCAGCATTGCATGTATTCATCTGATCAGTGATGTGTTCATATTCCTTTCCTCTAGCGATCTGATGATGAGTCATGTGAGGTGTTATCGAATGCACATAGAGCCATTTCCTTGGCCAAGTATGTCTTTTCAATGCTTTCAACTGAGCATTGTAGAGCATTCATCGTTGATTTGCCTGCTTGATAGGCGAGCTGTTTTTTGTGAAGCGGTCTGTCCAGAAGGATTTTACTTCCTATAAAACAGTCTACAGTTGTGTGCATTGTTTTCAGGAAAGAGGAGGTGAGACTGATGGGGGTATCTTCTGTTGGACATCTCCCAGTCTTTGGTATAAACACCACTGTAGCCTCCCTCCAGGCTTTCCGTATGTGACTGAAAATGGAACTGGCCTTGGCAGCCTTTTCAAGCAAAGCTCTTTTATTCAAAGGCCATTTTTTATTAAGGCGGGAAATATTCCGTCCTCTCTGGCCAGTTTGAAAGGTTTGGAACACCTAATGGCCCATTTTATCTTTTGGGTGATAAAGATTTTTTCCTCTAGGCTGCTGCGTTCTGTTGGGGTTAGTAACACTCTGCAGGCGTTGTACTGGGGCTAATTCCGTATTCCCCTCACACATGTGTCTCGTTATTCCACCAAAGAACGTCTTTAGTGACTGCCTTCTGTTTCTCTGGGAAGTTGATTTCGTATGCTTTCATTATAGCATTTTGGTGCTGCTCGGAGAATGTATCCAATTCCTCAGCTGAATCGATGGATATGTGTTGGTCCTCCAACTGCCTTCCGATATGATCTTTATAAGCATCCCATTTGATCAGTTTGGGTATCCCATATCCTTCGAAGAGTGTTTTTGATTACTTCAAGTCTAGGAACTTCCTTTCATTTGGTTGTGAAATCCACGCTATACATGGTCCCATCCAAGTAATTAATACGATATTGTGTTTTTCTTGGGGATCTACCCCAAATTCAAAAAAAGATTCGTTCTTCCTTCATAAGTATGGATGTTACAGTACATTCGTTTTCAATGTTTCTCATCTTCACCTAATTTTTATCCACCACATTGTAGGTAACCTCAAATTTATCACTAGTTGTTTTTTAACACTATATTTTTTATTGTAGTAATATTCCACCTTGTAACTAATTGGAGATGAAAGTAAATACGTCTGGAACATGTATAAATATATCATCAAGAGTGATACCTAACCGTCGGAAATTAAACGTTATGGAGACGATTTCGTGTGATTTTTTCCCAAATACTGATCTTCCACTTTGAGAATGGACAAATGTGTTAATTTCGAATAAAATTATTTTTTTATATACTTCGAGATACGTTCAAAAAGGGGATCACGCATTCTCGTGATACTAGCCACTTTTTTCAACAAAACAAAACATTATCTCTCATTGTGCCTGGGATATGATATCCAACTTTCGAGTGTGTTAGCGATTACATGGTTAGTGAACTATGTGTGAAATTGTGCGTGAAAATGCCTAAACGGGAAATAAATCTGTAATCTGATGAAAAACAGTTGTATACAAATAAATACAGAATATTCTTTGGATTATAATAAATTTGAAAAAATTCTTCAGGAGTTTGGACAACCTCAAGATTGATCTCATCATATCATATTTGAATGCGAAAAGTACTAAATATGTTTCGCAGAAACATGATCTTGGTTCATTCATTAATGATGCGTTGGTCAACTTTTTCCGTTTATGCATTTCCATTATTTTCTCAATAAATGTATGGAAATGGCTTTCAAACCCAGTCCCACACTAATTTTTTCTCCTTTCAGAGAAAGTTATCTGATTTGGGAGAAGAATACCCTTGGTGTCTCCAGATTATAAGGGAAGTAATTGGTTGGAAAATCTCACCGAAACCACATCTCTCTGTCTTCACATCCTCTTCCCAAGTCAGAATACATAAGCTCAATACAATGTTTTATATAAAAATGATGGCTCTATTGAGAATCAAACACTGTTCGGGTTTTAAACCATCAATTACTGACATCCTCAACTTTTCAAATAATGAATTTGGAAACAATGCAACCAATGCCACACTCAATTGCCATTTGCCTGCATTAAAGTTCCTTTTTCCAATGAAAGATGAACAATTTTAAATGAAAAATTTATGAGAGATGGTTAAAACAAACTTTGTAAAAATACCGGTTGACATAGAACCCTCATAATGTAATTCAATATATCTCTAAACTATATTATTTGATTCCTTCATCGTTTGTACGACTCACTATGAAACTTGGAAGTTTAGTTGCCTTGATTTCACCCCAAAGAGTGCGAACATGATTCAAAATCAAACTACAGAATATAAGGTTATTGGGGGTTTCTTATACAAATTTTGTTATGGATATTATTTAAACTTCAAATCTAAATACACCCCAGCCAGTTCCAAATTATCAATTTCTACCCCCTACCACGGCGAGACAATAAGGAGGGTTATGATTTTGACCGGTATGTATGTACATCTGTTCCCTCATAACTTCTAAACTAGTTATCATAATATGATAAATGAGGTATCGTTGAAAGCGTCTTGATAGTCTGCTGCTTATAGGCTATGTGACGTCAATTGAATTGGATATGGAAAACCTTCAGAAAACATTAAGTCATGAATTCAAAAAAATTCATGATGCCGTGTTGGGTATCAAATGAAAGGGCTCAATTAGCACATTTCCAAAATTTTCCTTGCATGCACCCGATAATTGGGAATAATTTCTAAAATCACGCCTCTGATATGAGCCAAACATATTTTCTCACCAAAGCTACCCAAAATACATATATAATAAATACGTATTCCATTATGGATTGTGGTACACATGTTGAAATTATATAAAAAAACAAAACGTGTATAATAATAATGACATAAGCTGGGAGTATTTCCACGCGGTATATTACCTAGGTTCATGTAAAACAATGAAACCTAAACAGAACAAAATGTAGAGCGGCTCTTCAAATACTTTATCACGAAGGTATAACCCCAAAATTATTCAAATAAAAAGTAAGTTCAAACTCGACTACTGAAAAATCACACTCAAAAGTATGAAATAAAAATAATTTCAAAAACTGAAACCCTACTACTGAAAAATCACGCTCTAAAGAGTATGAAATAAGAATAAGTTCAAGAACTGAAACCCGATCACTGAAAAATTATGAAACAAAAAAATATTTCTATATGAAATTGTTATGTACACACTATTCAATATTTATCGTCTATTAAATAAACAACACGTAATATATTTTCATGTATTTAATACATAATCATAGTGATGTTCAGAGGATAGCCGTGGTCATATGCCACCTACCCTAACAATACAATACATTCTAACAGTAGTAAGCGATCATTAGCTGAGCAAAGTGGCATATGACCACGGCTATCCTCTGAAAATCACTATGAATATGTATCAAATACATCAAAATATATTACGTTTAAGTTGTTTATTTAATAGACGCTAAATATTGAATCATTTGTACATAAACATTTCAGATGAAAATATTTTTTTGTTTCATAGTTTTTAGAACGTGATTTTTCAGTAGTCGGGTTTCAGTTTTTGAACTTATTTTTATTTCGTGAAAGTCCTGAAGTATGCTGCTTTATCATCAGAATATTAAATAGAAACCACTTAAACATTGAGAAACACGACTCATAGGAAAGCTTCAGGTTAAACAATTTCAAGATGGATTGAATATGTGTTATAACGTTCAGGATTAAACGCATTTATATTAGGTATTAAGTTAAAGTGATCGGCCCGCATCTACTTCAGCAGCTCATTTTGCTGGCATAAGTATAGACTCCAGTGCATTTTTCCGATTCTATAACAGTCCTCTGGTAAAGGAAACAGCTTATGACAAGTACATGATTTATCAAAATGAAATCATTCACTTACAAAATAGTTAATTTTGTCTAGTTAAACTTTAAACATCTACCATTTTGGCTCGAAGAATAGTAGAAGACTGAATTTCCTTACAAGTAAGTCATTTACTGTTTCAATATTCGAAATGTATTTCCTGTCTTGAAACTATTTTCCATTGAGTCTGATCTACATATGTGTAGAAAATATTTTCCTTATATGTTACGGGAACATCAACGAGATACTTTACATTTTACATACAATTGCTTTTGAATTCACATAGACGAAGGAAGTTTCGATGCACCGAGTACCTACTTGTAGTGTGGAAAAACTCATAAAACAAAAGAACTGCCAACACCACAGTTTTTGCAGAATTGAATTTTCTCAGGTGAAGGAATGAAAAAATATTTTTTTTTTCATTGACGATTGATATGGCGTCAGACAATATCTTGATAAATGTTCTGCTCTTATAAAACTGGAGGCGGTCCAGCATAAGGTGGTCTTCATTCCTCTCTTACATGTAACAATTGGAGTGTTTATAAATGCAGCATTTTTTTATTTTTTTTCAAAGACGACATTAGGAACTGTTGAGTTCAATTTGTTTTCTGTTTTGATTTGATTTTGAATGTATTGTAACCTGATATTGTTTGTTCCAAAGTTTTCCATATTTCTGTATCTGTAGAAAAAACATGTTATGACTGATAAATGAATATTTATCATTTCACCTCAATCAAGTGATGATTCATTTATTCCATACACATTTCTCAAATTATCTGCATGGAACTAACAATGAATTGAATTCTGATAAGAAATTCGTTATCAGAGATCTCGACAACTCATGAATCCCAATTTTCTTGAGAAAAACATCATTACCAACAATTTTCAAAACATTTCAGAAATATTTCAAGAAAAAATTCTATTTTATCAAATAATTTTTTTATCACCAACATCGGAGCTGTTTTGGTAGGTTCTGGGATTCAATGACTTTTTCACTCCATTGATTCTGCTATGTTTTTGTTTTTTTATCTTTATCTAGGTGATTTCACAAGAATTGTTACGCACAGGTATTATAAGGGTTGTGATTCTGTCAGTTAGCCCTTATTCGTGGGAATCAATATCAATTAATTCAACGCATAGATTGAGCTCTCGTGCAATTGTAGCGGGAATTACAAGTAATATTGTATTCCATAGAGAATCGTAGCAATAATATGAGCTATATATAAAGTGATATGTTATTCATTACTTTGTCTGGCAATGATATTCAATTCAATTTTAGAATTATCCCTTTTGTCCATTTGTTTAACTTTCCACTAGTTTCATGAATTCTTTTACTTAAATTTTAAAAAATATTCTGAAATCCACATGGGATTTCCCATGTGGGATCCCAAATATATTGAAGATATATTGTCGATTATGTCACTCTTGTATCATTGACTTTGTACCGATGGTTACCATTGTTATACCTCATTGGAAACATGGCCTTGTATCCTCTCGTTCTATAACAATTCTTATGTATTCAATAAGAGTTACTTGCAGCTTGCAACACCCCTTACTTTTGAACCCCAGATTTTAAATTATATGATTCAAATTCAAGAAGGTTAAATCACTTTGCCGATAGGCTGCTCAGATGGATACGGTTAGGCCGTGAGTAAGGTTCAATTAATGACTTTTCCTAGTTAATCAAATTGGTCCACTAAAAAAATTATACATTAATTAACTTGACTAGTTCCAGAGTTGGGCGCCAGACTTGCTAAAGACAAAAGTCAAAGATAAATAAAATTAAAGAAATGTTACCTAGCTTGTATGGGAAGG